>BTPG01000006.1:173534518-173544518 GCA_036245525.1 Semisulcospira habei | reverse complement strand
AAAATCACATTTTAAAAAAAAACCCACCAAAGCGTCAGGACAAATGATGTTTTACAAACCAATGACGCGTATGCACTGCGCCCCTTATAGAGCTCACTGACGCATTGGCAGGTCAGCGAGACTTTTTCAGTAGGAGATATTTCAACATCAGAATCAGGTCAAAGACAACAGGTAGAGACCGTTGACAGCAAGGACAGCTTCATATAGAATGAACTTTGTGGGTTATGGTGGTTCATCCCATCTTGTTATCTTGTTACTTCAGTTGTCAGAGGTTTAAGCCTGCCCGCCTTTGACATCATGGGCATGCTATTGAATTCGCCCCGCCACCACCCATCCTAAAAAGTCCCTTCTATAAATAGAAAGGACTTGAAAAGCATGGAAGTACGTGTTCTTTAATTAGAAAATGTTAACTTTTCAGTATATGTCTATACATACATTGAATGAATCATATAGCCAGCTATTCTGAGTGAAGTGGACCAATAGCAAGAGCAGCAAAATGACGTCATTATTAGCTTCACATCATGACATCGTTATTCGCACGACTGACGCCGTGCGCACAAAGTTAGGCTCTGTTTACATAAAGCTACAAGACAGCGGTGCGGTAGGCGACAGGACCCAAAAAAAGTGTTAGAGCAGCAGGCGGAAAATCACCTCGTGTGTTTCCATATAGCGGCTTGACAGGCGGCATCGCCATTCGCACACCTAATTACGTTGTTTAGAATTGTTGCGATTTGATGCCGCGTACTGAAAGCCGCGCTACCTTCACAACAGAATCGCGCCATTGAATCGCTCCATGGGGCGCTAACCCCTTCACTACCGAAAAAAAGGTGAACAAGATCCAGCTGCAAGAGGCATAGATCCTCATGAGCCCCCGCGACTGCGGGGGCTCATGAGGATCTATGCCTCTTGCTGAGACCAATTTGTATCCATGTTTCTTGGACGGTGTTGGCTTTTGGACGTTGAATCTAAGACGCTTCCAGTTGAATCGCGTTCACTTTTTCTCAGCAGTGTAAGGGTCCGGTCCTCAATTTTTAGGAGCACGCTGTTGCACAAAATTAAAGCCCACGAGCCCTTTGGAAGAGTGAAACCTGTTTGGTTTATTTTACATTTTACTAGCCTAACTAGGTCCCCACATATCATGTCCATTTATTTTTAAGTGCATAAAGGCACATGCGTTTTTCCCCTCTTGTGGTCTTTTTATTTTGTGATCATCAAGTCTGTGATAGGCAGACATCGATTCTCCTCGGGGATTAATAAGGTATTTTGAATTTGAATTGAGTTTGAAATTGAAACAGTCTCACACACGCGACGTCAAATGTCGTCATATAATTATCTGCTCTAAACAGTTATGAAACACGTTATAAAAGGACTTCCTCGTCATACAAAAGAAGAAAAATAAGGGGTGGGGGGGGGGGAAAGAGAGACAGTACAAAAAGGCCACAATTTGCAAACTGGTGTTTGTGAATTTCGGCCTTGCGGCTTGATAGACAAAAAGACTATTTCCTGAATACGACGAAAAGTTTGAGAAGACAGTAATAACAAGAAGAAAAAATAGTTGTAAAGAGAGTGGTGCGTGTGCTAACTCATTCAAGGCGCCCCGCATCAATAGCTGCGAAAGTGTCGTATAGCGTTGCCGGCGGCAACGCTATACGACACTTCCGCAGCTATTGGTGCATGGCTCCTTGAGTGAGTTAGTATGCTTCCAGGCGTATGGTCCAAAATTTCCCACCAGCCCACTGACACACACACATACACACATACACACACACACACACACACACACACACACACACACACATACACACACTCACTCACACACACACACACGCACGCACGCACGCACGCACGCGCGCGCACACACACACACACACACACACACACTCACACAGAGGCTGCAAACGTGTGCATATACGAGGTATGATCAGAAAGTAATGATAGTTTGGCCGCCATTTGTAAACTACTTAACTCAAATAAATGCAATCAGTACCAAACAAATTTCAACCTTTGCCCATTATTTGTGTATAATATGGAGCTGGTATCTTTAGCCATGCCGTTGTGTGACGTCATTGAAAAAGTGATGTAAACAGCTGTGGTTGAAAACAGTGAACTCTCTAAGATAATAAAGTTATTTCTAGGTTTTAACGGGGCTGTTTTAAATCTTCATTCTTTTAAAAATCCAAGATACTTGCGCTTTGTTTGGCACTGACTGCAAGTGGATTGTGAAATTTAACTCGGAAAGAGAGGACTTTGAAGGCAAGTACTGGTCTGACTGTCAAATTTCAGCCGGGCACCAGCAAACGTTGCTCTTTATTTACATATTGATAGGATAATACGAATATATTTTATTTTGACAAATATTTTGAACTTCCGGTCTTTCTTTTGGAACAGTACAAAGGATAGTGCGCGATGACCTTGACCTTCCAAAACTATCTGCAATAAGTTTACCCCATTTTGTTTTGACAGAGGCTCAGATGCAACAGAGAGTTGATTGCTTAGATTAACTAGTCAAAACGTTTAGCATTGATTGCCTCAAAAGACCGTGTGATGTCACCACTGACGGCGATACTTGCTTGTCCTGTAACGGCATCCCCAACAAACAGTCCAATCAGGAATGGCTGGCCTCTGATGAGAAGAGACTAAGGGTATTTTTGTTAGTTTTCAGAACTGACGGCAACATTTTCATTGTTCATATTTTACCCTTGAAGAGCGAGGGCACAGCAAAATATTATGTAAGAAATTCTTTTTCCAAAAGTGTTGCAGTCTGTTCTAATAATAATAATAATTACGGTATTTATAATGCGCTTATCTTATAATAGTTATAACTCTAAGCGCGCACTCACAACTCGCACACGCATGCGCACGCTTTAGACAATGACTCACGTAACACAAAAAGTGAAAAAACATTACGACGGTCAGCTTGGGGTGGGGAGTGTGGTTATATGCTAGAACTGTTGAAAGAGGTGAGTTTTGAGGGCGGACTGGAAGGAGGAGAGCGAGTGTTTCTGACGGAGAGAGAGTGGGAGAGTGTTCCAGGTGGATGGACCGTATACTGAGGAGGAGCGGGGGCCGAAAGTGCTGAGTTTGGCGCGGGGGATGAGGAGGCGGAGAGGGTCGGAGGCGGAGCGGAGGGAGCGGGGAGGAGTGTAGGGGTGAAGTAAGTTGGAGAGATAGGCAGGAGCGTAGTTGTTCAGGGATTTGTAGCAGAGAGACAGAATCTTGTATTGGATGCGTTGGGGGAGCCAGTGAAGGAGCTTGAGCAGGGGAGTGATGTGGTCGGATTTTTTCTTTCTGAGGACGAGGCGGGCAGCATTGTTCTGGACGCGCTGGAGAGTGAGATTGGTGGAGTGAGGAAGGCCGGAAAGGAGAGAGTTGCAGTAGTCGATGCGAGATAAGATGAGAGAGACAGCGAGTTTGGTGGCAGCTTCGGTAGTGAGTTATTTTCTGATCTGACTGATGCGGCGGAGGTGGAAATAACATGCCTGGGCCGTGGCGGAGACGAAGCTGGTCATGGAAAGAGAGGAATCGAGGATAACGCCAAGGTTCTTGACCGAGTCAGAGAGGGAGATGGAGGTGCTGTCGAGTTGAAGGTGGAGAGAGGGAGGGAGCTGGGAAAGTTTCTGGCGAGTGCCTACCAGCATGGCTTCCGTTTTGTCGTCGTTCAATTTGAGCTTGTTTGCTGTCATCCAGTTTTTCACGTCTTCATAGCAGTCAGCCGTGCGAGTCAGTAGTGTCTGAGTGTTGTCGAGTTTGTCTTTGTCTAGTAGCTGTGAGTCATCGGCGTAGAGGTGGTGATGTATGTGGTGAGACTGGATGATGTTGGACAGGGGGGAGGTGTAGAGTGTGAAAAGGACCGGGCCCAGGACGGACCCCTGTGGAACGCCGCAGGAGAGCCTGACTGGGTTGGAGGAGACGCCGTCGATGGTGACGGACTGCTGTCTGTCGGAGAGGTAGGAGAGAAACCAGGAGTGAGCAGAGTCAGTGATGCCAAAGGAATGGTGAAGGCGGTGGAGGAGGATAGAGTGGTCTATAGTGTCGAAGGCGGCAGAGAGATCGAGTAGCGTAAGAAGGGAGATGTTGCCCAAGTCAGTGGAGAGAAGCAGGTCGTTTAGGATATGTAGAAGGGCTGTTTCAGTGCTGTGATGTTTGCGATAAGCAGACTGGAAAGGACTGAGGAGGTTGTTGTCGGCGAGGTGGAGGTTGAGTTGGTTGAGGACAACCTTCTCAAGAAGCCTGGACAGGAAAGAGAGATTGGAGACTGGGCGGTAGTTCTTGAGTTCGTTTGGGTCGAGGTTGTGTTTCTTGAGAAGAGGACGGACGATGGCGGACTTGAAGATATCGGGGACGGAGCCATGTGTTGATGATGTCGGTAATGAAGGGCAACAGTTTGGGGAGGCCGTCCCGGTAGAGGGAAGCTGGGAGGGGGTCTAGTTCGCAGGTTTTGAAAGCGGGCATGGACTTTTTGGTCTTGAGGACTTCATCCTGAGAGACGGGGCGGAAGGACGAGAGGGGAGTGCCGGAAAAAGTGGGGTCGGGAGGGCAAGGCGGAGAAGGCAGAGTGTCGAGTGTGTTGCGCAGAGTTTGGATTTTGTCGGAGAAATAGGAGGAAAAAGCGGACGGAAGTTCTTCTTTGCTGGCTGTTGGGAAGAGGAGAGTCTTTAGAAGTGCCTAGGAGTGTGTTCATGGTAGCGTAGAGGGTTTTGGAAGAAGTGGATTCCAGGATTTTGTTTTGAAGGTGTTTGTGTTTGGAGGCGGAGACCAACTCTCAGTTGTCAAAACATCTTGTTTTTTCTTGAAAATGCCAGTGACCACAAAGCCAAGGTCACTGTGCCCTACACAGAGAGGCAAAACATTCGTGTTCTTCCTCAGACACCATACAGTCCGTGCCTTGACCAAGGCTACTTTTGGTTCTTCCCTAAACTGAAAAAGAGGCTGACAGGAAGGTGTTTCCTGCATCCATAAAAAGTGTAAAATCAGAAGTGCGACCCTGACCTTTATCAGAATACCACATCACCTGTGAAACTTGCCTGAAGTAGGCTGTAATTGTGCGTATCAGGGTAGGATAGTGCTATTAGTAAATGTGAAAATATCAAGTGAACTGGGCCAATAGTTTCGGTTTTACGGGGCAACTATCATTACTCCTTGATCATACCACGTGCATGCATGTAGCGTTTCATTACGTACTAGCTCTGGGCATTACACTGTTCGAAATCGGACTGCGTTTAGAAGAATACTGCCAAGAAAAAACTGAACACCAGCATACTGCAAGAGGTATAGAGCCTCATAAGCCCCCGCAGTTGCGGGGGCTCATGAGGATCTATGCCTCTTGCTGGAACCACTTTATACCCTTTGCTTTTTGGCGGTCGAGGAAGGTTCTTTGACGTTGAATTTAGAAGGATTCCAGAAAAACACAATCTGCGTCAGCTGACACGTGAAACGGTTAATTGTTTTGTCAAATAGCAGATACTGTAAAATCCTTCCATCTGCACGCGGCACAGATTTTCAAGCGGGCTTGCAAATTAATCTTGTAAGAGCACATGAGGATCCGTGTCTCTTTCCTGGCTGGCAGATGTCGGACTCGTATTAGCATCCATTTATGAAGAGAAATAAACCTTACACAATTTAAGTGAAGAAACATAGATTCTCACTGCAAGCTGCAGGGCCGCATGACAGTCTATGCCTCTAGCTGGCGGAGATCTAGGCTCATTTACATCTACCGACAGAGAGACGTCACCACGGCTTGTCCTTTCGCTGTCCGCGGCGAATTAAATATCTGGAACCACCGCAGATTAACTCAGTCGAGACGTGCCACCTCCGGATACGCGGCTTTAAACCGCGTATCCGGAGGCGGCACGACTTGAATGAGCTAATCGCAAGGCCCCAGTTGCAGGAAACTTTTCCAAGCCAGTAACTACCAACCAACTGCCCCTCTGCATTGGAGCCAGATTTTTGCGTGGTACTAGCTAAAAACAGTTCAAAACAAAGCCGTTGGAACAATGACAGGCAGGTACTAGCTATAGAAAATTACGTGCAACGGGACCCTGATCCCCAATCCGCTTGAGGAACATGGACATAAATTATATACCAGCAAGATTCATTGACAGGGGAGGGGAGGGGTGTGTGTGTGTGTGGGGGGGGGGTATGGGGGGTATTGGGGGGGGGTGGGTGGGTGGGGGGTGGGGGTGGGATGGAGGGTACATAAGAGTCTATGTCTCTTGCACTTGGGTGTCATAGGCTCTTTCCTTGCGGGTATGTAAGTAGTTCAGCAGTCAAGGCCGCGAGGGTGTAGAGACTACACAGTGCTTGCATCAGATTTCCCTAAAGATGCGTCCTGGGCGTAATACGTGCCGTTTGAGCGTCTGCGGCCGGCTAATTTATTTCGTTAGGCGAGCTATCAGTCAGCAAACATTCGGGCTGTCAGATATTTATGGTCGCATCGCGGCGGGATGCACGACTCTCGCGTCATCATAGTGCAGGGACAAATCACGTGCAGCCTTCTGCGCCGCGGCAACGCTGCAGCGTTATCGAGCGCTGGTCTTGATTTTGGATTTTGTGTGCCGGCCTGTGATTTTGGACCTTAAGATCCAAAATCACAGACCAGCACAATCTTTGTTCGTGGCATGTAACCGAAGCGTACAACAGATGTATTTTGTTCTAATATCCAGCACATGAGAAAGGTATTTCGTACAAGTCAGTCGCAAAAGCGAACTTCGTTCGCCTCTTTGAACCTCATCTTTGAAAATTGTGTACAGCTTTCAAGGCAAACCTTACAAAGTCGATATGCTGCGCGTCCTTTGAATGCAATGCAAAACATAGCAGTATATATACAAGCGAGGCAAATGGGCAAAATTATTGGATCTAAATGCCAAACGGCGGCGAACGTAAACGAACCGTGAATCACACCGAATGGCATCCAGGGGAAAAAAAGACAGGCTTGTTCAAAAGTGTGTCCGTTGAAAGGTCCTTGTAAATCAAAGCGGCACAGTGGCAGTGCGCCTGAAGTGATCAGTGTCCAGGTCGTACTCCATAGGAAATAGCTGCCTCTATCCCCATAACCAGACTAATAGGGCCGTCCGTGATCAACTCGGTGCTGTGGGCGTTAAACCTCGAATTGATCAATCCCCGAATGGCCGGCACACTATTTTTTCGCAAGCATGTGGATCAGAACTAATGCTGTAAGCCAGCTAAGCCGGGCATATTTAAGAGACAGATTACATCACCTTCTCTTGCACTTTGCTGATGAAGCAGAAATACACTTCAATCGACACGAATGAAAGAATACGCCTATAGACTAGTAGGGCGCCTGTAATACAAGCTTCACAACACATCTATTTACCCTACGTCAGTGACAAACCGGCGTATGAATAAGGCGATTCTAATACTAGTTCCAATGCAATAGCGGTTCTAATGTCGGGATCATTTGTTGATCAGTGTGTGTGTGTGTGTGTGTGTGTGTGTGTGTGCGTGCGTGTGTGTGTGTGTGTGTGTGTGTGTGTGTGTGTGTGTGTGTGTGTGTGTGTGTGTGTGTGTTCCACGGTGCGTGCGTAAGCGTGTGTATGCCGCTGTGTCGTGCTTTTGAAGATTGGCTGGTCGAGGTAAGGGTTTGCGATTAAAATGTGCCCATGTGGAATCGAAACAGCAGTTCAGGGATGCGTCTTTTCTGTTACGATCATGAGGGGCAACACATAAAAATTAATGCCCACCTTGCCTAGATGGATTTCGAAGTTTACTTCTAGACTGTGTCAGGAGTGAACTGAGCTATCAATGATCCTAATAAAAAAATATACTACTATGGCAGATCATAGCAGCGTATAACATCCTGATAGACGGCACAATCCAAGAGTCATACAGAAAAAGACGTTGTCAGTAAAAACAGTACTATTACTGTGCTAAAAGGCATTCAGCCCTTTTTCATATATTGTAAGTGGTGGTCCAACGGCCGAGCAGACCGTCCAGTAAGCCCAAACAGCCATATGCATGAGACAACGTTTGTGACGATCTAAGTCAGGAGCACATTAAACTATGGCGCGCTGGATATTCATTGTGTATGGCATCGTCGATTGTTAACATTTTCGAATCAAATCAACGAATCACCTGTGTACTCTATTTGGGCGTTTGAAAAAAACACACACACACACACTGACACACACCCTGACACACACACTGACACACACACACACTGACACACACACTGACACACACACACACACACACACACACACACACACACACACATACACACACACACACACACACAGTCACATGCACACATTCAAATCATGCCCACCACCCGCACGATCAATCTTGTGTTGCTGACTTAAGTAAGCCTGGATAAAAACAATGCCATCTATAGGCAAATGCCTGCCATCTCAAAAGGGCATAGATCTTGATTTAACCCCGCAGACCATAATGCGAATTAGATGTAACATGTATGACCTTTGTGACAAAGTAAAGAGATGACTTCTGCACCAGCGAAATCCATGTTTTCTCAAAATTTAATTAGTTTTCACACAACTGTCAAATACCCGTGACCCTTGACCTTTATGATATCATAGAGTTGACTGAACTAGTATACATAGGAAGGTCTTATCATCATCAGCTACCTTTGTGCCAAATTTGATAAAAACTTTGCAAAACTGTTGATAATACATGCAACTACAATTCTTTCCACAAGAAAGGCAAAGCCATTATGGCTCACGTAGACAACCGATATACTTATGTGTGACCTTTGTGACAATAAGTAAAGGACTGGCTTTTGCACCAGCAAAGTCCATGTTTTCTCAAAATATAAGTATTTTTCACACACATATGTACACACCCCACCCCCTCCCCCACCCTTGACATTTCCAATGAGTTAAGTAAATTAGTATGCACAGGATGGTCTTATCACCAGCAACCTTTGTGCTAAATTTGATTGAAAATTTTGCAAAAATGTCTACAATTTTATTTTTTTAAAAATTGGCATTTTACACACACTTGCAAGCCTGTGACCCTCTCCAAAGGGTTATCCAAATCAGTATGCATAGATAGATCTTACCATCAGGTATCTCTGTAGCAAGTTTGGGTTGAAGTTGTGAGCATCTTTTGGATCTATTTCCTTGACCTTTCCGAGGGATCAACCAAATTAGTATGAATTGAAAAGTCTTACTCTCAGGTATCTTAGTACCAAGTTTGGGTTTGAAGTTGTGAATAGTATTTGAGAAAAAAATAAATTATGTCAAAATATAGCTATTTTTGGCCTATTTCCTGAGCCCCTGTGACCTTCCCCTTTGTGAGAAGTCACTCAAATTGGTATGTTTGGAAAGGTCTTGCCACAAAGTATTCTTGGGCCAGGTTGAAAGACTGTGGCTTGAATAGTCTCCGAAAAAATGCCAACGTTAAAGTTTTCGGCACAGACGACGGCAGACGGACGACAGACAGACCAGCACTGGACCCCAAAATAGACTCACTTTCGCTTCGCACGTGAGCCAACAAAAAAAGTGAACGCGGTCCTTTCACTATCTAACCTCATGTGACCGCTGTAAAAATAAAATCTTACCTTAAATTCCCTCTCAGCACCAGTCCGACTGTCAACAATGAGCGTTTTTTGGTATTCCTTTGTTGTTTGTTCCAGTTTACTGTCCCACTGGCACTAACAGTGATCGGGGACTAGCAGTTTTGGCGTAGTTTGCAGCAGTTTTGGCGTCGTTCGCAACAGTTTTGGCGTAGTTTTTCCTTGTAGGTTTAGCTTAGTTGTTTCCCTCTTTTTTTCTCATCCGGGCATGGGACCGGCAATGGCGGAGTTGTATTCCTTTGCAAATATCCAAACGCACATGAGCCTCTAGAATTAAAACAAATTACAAGGTGCTACACTTTCGAAGCATCTCCTGAAGCACAAGGCCCCAAGCTAACGCGCACATGTTGTCACGTGGTCAAATGCCTATTCAATAGTGTCATATAACCACAAGAAGAGCCTCTGAATTTTTCTTCTTCTAAAGAATACATGGAGGGAATGAGAAAATAC
>BTPG01000006.1:173457018-173529518 GCA_036245525.1 Semisulcospira habei | reverse complement strand
AATGGGATGGTATTTCAGGGGCTGATTTACCCTTTGTTATAACGTTCAGGGCTTTCCACACCGATGCTGTATCTTTTTTGTCTCTAATCATTTCCTGGAAGAACAGTTTTTTTTTGACGCTCTCACTAAGTATTTAACACGATTTCGTTGTTTCTTATATTCATCAAACTATTTTTCTTTCTTAAGTTTGTCTCTAAATGACATGGCCTGTTTGACATCTACTGTTAACCAGGGTAGAGTGCTTAACTCGTTTTTCTCGTATGGGCGCATGCTTATTTAGGACCCCAAGGAATAGATCCATCCAGTACGACAGGGCACTGTCAGGAGAAGTGTGGTTATACACGTCCCTGAAAGGAGTATTGCGCAGATCCCGCAGAAAGTCTCCGTTATTAAATGTTTTGAAAGAACGATATTTAATTGTTTTATGTCTCTTTTTGTTCTCTTTGTCTAGTTTCATGGAGACTGTGCAACATACTGGGTTATGGTCACTGACAGCTAAGGAGGCAACATGTACATTTGATATTTTATCATCATTTGTCACATAAATATGATCAATCAGGGTTGAAGATGTACATGTGGTTCTAGTGGGGTTTTTAATTAACTGTTCTAAACCGAATAGTGCTGATGTTGACGCCCATGCAGCATTGGACCCTTTAGATTTAGAAAGATCAATATAAAAATTGCCCAAAAGAACGTCAGCTTTATTTTGATTTACGCAATCCATCATTGCTACGAAGTCATCATACCAGTCCCAGCTGGCTGCGGGATTTCTATAAATAAAGCCAATGAGGACGGGGGGTGATTTAGATGTCTTCACTTCTACCCACAAGCTTTCCACTTGAGCTGACTCTAAGTCGTGTCGCCGTTTGACGTTACCAAGTATTGAATTATGTATATATACAGCTAGTCCAGTGTATTGAGGGCTTGAGGCATCTCTGCGGAGTACTGAGAAATTTGGGACAGAAATGGAGTTATCCCTTATTGAACTTTTAAGCCTTGACTCGGACACACCCAAAATATGAAAATGTAAGGGCGTGTTTAGGAACACAGATAAATCGGGCACCTTGTTAACTAGATGGTATATGCTAAGATGGCCAATTCTCAGTTCGTCTGTTCGTTTCGGAACAGTATTTAGATTACGATTTTGCATGTCGATAAAAACGCAAATGTAGCGAGAGATATAATACAAATATGGTCACAAAAAATAATCAAAAAAAAAAAAAAAAAAAAATCAACTAATATCAATATCTATAGAATGCTTTAAATAAACTCAATAAAAGAATACACGGCGAAGAATCACAATGTTTATCACGCGCTTAGTCTAAGTTCAGCAGAATGTTTACTGTTTTCTTGCTTGGTTATGTCAACAAAAAATAACAAAGTCAGCAACTATAAAAGAAAACAAATGAAAAATGACTTGTCAAGGAACTATGCACGTTCACCTGCGACAAAGTTCATAATACACAAAGCTAATTTGACGACTTAAAAATAAGAAGAAAGAAAAACAAACAAATTTAAAGTCTAAGAAAATGGTACAACTATAATAATTTTAAAAATCGCTAATTGAAAAAAGTATATTTAAATCGGGAAATAGCAGATTGGAAAGTACTGTCAATAATTGGTCCACAAAACGCGCACAGTGGAACTTTATCAAAGAATGTCGAAATGGCGTGTCTTAATTTCCGGCGCGTGGCCTGAACTTTTGAAGAAGCGAAAACAAGGCGGCACAGTCACTCTCACTAAGCTGCGGCACTCCAGGGGGTGGGGGCGGCGGGGGATAGGGGAAATTTGGGGGGTTGGGGTAGGGGTACACAGGTCGACCGCCTGCCATGTAGGAAGGGGCGCCCATGAGTGTTGATGTGCGATATAGCCGGGCTGCTGTGGCTTGTGTTCTGGAGCAGCCCCGGCCTTTGATCCACCGCCATACGCAAACGGCGCTGGTGTACGGTCAGCATGGTTCGGATCGTGCTGACTAGAGTCTTTTGCAAAAGCCTGCTCTTGGTGGAATCTTGGCGCCATTCTGAAGACTTTCGTCACAGCCTGCTCCTGGCGGAATCGGGGCGCCAAGCTTGAACTGGCTGCGTGCTGAGGGCGCTGACTGTGTTGAGGCCCTTGGTCTCTAGGGCCGGGATGCCCATTTTTACTGCCATGCCCGGGTACATTTAGCTGTCCGTGGCGGTGTGGGTTTTGGTGTCTAGCCTCAGTGAGGCGGGTTACGATGTTGGAGGTACGGCCAGAGTACGCCCGCTTGATGTTTACAGCGAGAGCACTGGTGCCTCGCTTGTTCGGATGGATGGTGTCTCTAAACCACCCGCTCTTTACCTCGCCGGTCCTTGTGTAAAACACTTGGTCGTTGTCAATAAAGTTGACATTCAGCGAGTGGCACACCTCCCTGAGACAAAGGTTGGTGTCTGTGACGCATGGATCCGGCTGCTGACGTTCGTTGATCGTGGGCAGGATGGATGAGATGAAGATTTCTGCCTTGGGGAAGACTCGTCTGGCAGCAGAAATCACATCCTTCCAGCCCTTCTTGCCGATGATGAACCCACGCTTACAGTCATTGATGCCGACATGCATGACGACTGTGGTGACTGCATTCGTGGGGTCGGCATCGTGAAGGTGCTGGAGGATGCCGGCTCGGCTGTCGAGGCCTGACACTGACACGACCTGCGCTTTGTCTGTGCCAGTGACAGACATCAGGTCTCCATGAAGGCCGCGTAGTATCGAATCGCCGAGTAGTAGCGTCTGGGTGCCGGGCTTTGGGTTTTGGAGTGCAGAAAGGTCTGTGGCTTTGTCGGTATCTGAAGATGGTCGTTTTGGTGCCGGCTCTTTGCGCTCGGGGGTTAGGGGAGATGCACGCGGGGGCTCAGAAGTTGTCGTTGAGGTTGGCGACTTTTCCAGAGAGAGAGAGAGAGAGAGAGAACGAACGAACGAACGAACGAACGAAACTTTATTTTCCAAGGATTGAGATATTAGGCGCGCAGGCCTTTCTTACAATCTGTCCTTGCTAAGCTACTTAAGGAACACCAACCAAACAACAAAAACTAACTAATAATAAACGTCACACACACGCATACACACACGCACACAGACACACGTATACATGTACTCGTGCACATGCGCACTTTTGTACATACACATACACACGTACGTGCGCACATAATTATCTAACATATAAGTAGGTATGATATTTTGTGTACTATCAAAAACAAGTTAGAAAACTGAACAAACAATTTGGAGGCTAGATGAAAAAAAAATTAAAAATTAAAAAACATGAAGCGTATTATGTCAAAAAACAAAGAAGAAGAAAGGATCAGCATAACGATGTCTTAGGAAGGTAATCATGTACTCTACTTTTAAAGAGAGAGAGGGACGTGGTTTGTTGAATAGTGGGAGGAAGAGAATTCCATAAAAGAGCACCTGAATAAGACAGGCTAGATTTGAACAGGTCTATACGGGGCCTTTTTATAGAGAGACTGTTCCTGGAGGTGCTGTATTTTTTTTCAGTTGGCGAAAAAAGCCTAGATAAGTAAGGTGGAGCTTTCCCGTTAAGAATTTTGTGCATCAGTACACATTTGTTTAGTGCGAGGTGCTTAACCAGAGGGAGAAGTCCGATGGCCTGCAGCTTGGCATCAGTGGATAAAGACGGATCAGGGAGGATAAGCTTAGCAGCGCGCTTGTATAATGAGTTTATCTTCTTTAAGTGATTTTCACTGCAGCCATCCCATATTGTTGAGGCATAATCAATGTGTGGTTTAATGTAGGCATTAAAAAATAGTTTGCGCGTCTTAAGGTCAATGATCGTTTTAAGTTTGGAAAGTAGAAACAACTTTTTGGACAAATGTTTTCTCATATAATATAGGTGGTTATGCCAGCTTAGATCATCATCTATTATTACTCCAAGCAGGCGGTGTTGACTGACCTGCTCAACTGAGATGGAGTCCAAAGAAAGGTTGAGTGATGGAGGTTTGAGCTGATGTTTCTGGCGGGTTGTGATAAGCATGCTTTTTGTTTTTGTGGGATTTACAAGCATGCGATTTTCATTACACCACCGAGAGACTTCATGAAGATTCTCTTGAAGATTATTTGCAATTTCAGGCACAGTTTTACCAGCGGAATGTAATGTTGAGTCGTCGGCAAACATGTCACACTCAGTCTCACTACACGTTACATGTAACGGTAGATCGTTAACGAAGATACAAAACAGTAGCGGGCCTAAAATAGACCCCTGGGGCACTCCATACTCCACAAATTGTTCAGAAGAACATTTTCCGTTGACATAGACTGTTTGTGTTCTTTTTGTAAGATAGGAGTTCAGAAACGAAAGAGCTGAGGGGCTCTTTTTGTTTAAGTAGGTGGCAAGCTTTTTCAGTAAGATGGTATGATCGATAAGATCAAACGCTTTTCTTAGATCCAAGAAGACAGCACCAGCCATTTTATTATCATTTATGCTGTTGACCCACGAATTCACTATTCGTGCGAGTGCAGTGTGGCATGAATGCTTGGGATGAAAACCTGACTGGTAATGATATAATAGGGACCTTTTTTCAAGAAATTCCAGAAGATGTTTGTAAACATGCTTTTCCAGAGGCTTCGAGAGAACTGATAGAAGGGAAATTGGGCGAAAGTTATTAAATTCAGAAGAATCGTTTGCTTTAGGAACAGGAACTATTTTTGATTTTTTGAAAGCTGCTGGGAAGACATTTTTTTGTATACATAGGTTATAAATGTATGTAAGAGGTTCCACTATGTATGGTTGCGACAGGTCAAGGATATATCCATTGATACCATCACTGCCAGAAGACGTTTTCTTTTTTAGGATAGAAATGTATTTGCCTACCTCGTGTACAGCAATATCAGGGATGACGAAAATATCATCGAAGGACAATCTTTGCTTACAGAACTTAGTTAGCTTTTCTGCTGTGGAATATATCGACTGATTGCGATTGTGAGAACTGAGTAAGTCTTTGGGGGCTGATAGAAAGTGGTTATTAAACTCCTCAGCGGAGAGGTTTTCTGGAATGGTTTTGCACTGTTTACGCTTGTTGTTGGTAAGCGTATTAAGTGCTGTCCAGATAGAGGAAGGGTTTCTGTCTTCTTCGACTGTTTTGGTTACAAACGATCTCTGCGCCTCTCTAATTAAGTACTTAATTTTATTTCGCAATCTTTTAAATTCATGAAAGTTCTTTTCTTTCTTAGCCTTATTTCTATCATCCATTGCTTGTTTGATTTCGTCGGTTATCCATGAGGGAGGCTGGCGGGATCGGACTCGCTTTCTTCTTACTGGCGCATGTTTGTTTAGCACCCCTAGGAACAGATCAAGTAAGAGAGAGACAGCCTTATCTGGGTTGGTACAATTGTACACATCATGAAACGGTGTAAGGCTAAGATCGTGTAAAAAAGCATCTTTGTTTAGTTTTTTAAAAGACCTATAGGTAATGTACACATGCTGATCCCTCTTTTGTTTGGGCATCTTGCACGACCATGTACAGGTGATGGGAAAATGATCACTGACAGCTAGTGGGAGGACGCTGGTCTCTAGTACTGACTTACAGTTGTTGGTATAGATGTGATCAATGAGTGTAGCAGATGATTGGGTTATTCTAGTAGGAGCTTGGATTAGTTGCTTCAACCCAAAAAGAGTTGTTGTCGATTGCCACGTGGGATTTGTTTTCAGTAAGTCAATGTTAAAATCACCTAAGAGCAGTACATCTTTGTCAGTATCATTCACTTTATCCATCATCTGCACAAAGTCATCATACCACTCGACAGTGAACGATGGATTTCTATATACATAACCCATTATAATTGGCGATGAGTTATTAATTTTTACTTCTAGCCATACACACTCAATCTCAGTTGACTCCAGATCATCACGTCTGCGTACCATATGTGCAATCGAGTTATGAACATAAACAGCAATCCCTGTGTGTTTGAGGGTGTTTGGGTCACGACGAATTAAGGAAAAGTTTGGGATGCACAGATTTTCGTCGCTAATTCTTGAGTCCAGACGTGATTCCGTTAGCCCAAAGAGATGGAAGTGTGAAGGCTGGTTTAAAAATATTGAAATGTCAGGAACCTTATTGTAAAGGTGAAATACATTAAGGTGCCCGACCTTCAGCCCGTGGGCATGCATGTAATTGTTCGATGGTGTACACATTTTGATGACAAAAATGTAAATATAAAGTTTTCAATATCCGAAACTCAGTGAAACAGTCCAGTCGCTGAAAGGAGTGATCTTGTGCGAAAATATGGAATAAACCAAATCCACTTATAATCACCACGACTGTCAAAAATAACTTGCCTGATAGTTTGTAGAACTGTCTACTCGCATTCAGCACAACACGTTTGGCTATGTACTATAAGCACTAATCTTTACATTTAGTCCGGCTTACAAAAATGGTGTGTATGCCGGCCAGACACAAGTCAAACGCGGAACTGTACTGTACACAGGTCAACCACAGTACAAATAGTCCAACGAGTTCCCTAACGCTGAACTGTTCAGACTGCAACACATGTTGCTGTGATACGGCCGCATCGCATATAAACCAAAAGCATCGCAAATGTTAATGTCAAATGTATGAGGTGAAAACTAAAACAACAGCACAGTAAACCGTTTAGTATAGAAATGTCACCGTTTGATCAAAGGATTGTCAGATCAGTGCTCGACACACTGAAACAAATTGAACTGACGAGAACTGAAATCAAAACATACCAATAACACTTAGGGCTCACACACCTGTGTTCATATGCACCACGCATTGCTACAAAGTCGGACGAATGAAGGGCTGAAAATGAAGTCATATGATTGTTTATTTTCATTTCAGAATTATACTGATGTTCACTAAGTTCATGAAAAACATGAAGTGAAATTAGTTCAAGTTGAGCCTACACCGAAAAAAAAAAAAAAAAGAGCACCTATTTTAACAGTCGTCAAGTAGTATGGGGTCCGGTAAAACCAACTCATTTAGGCCTGGAGGCGTGTTAGCTGAACATCCGATTTACGCTGGAGAGAGATGGACAACGATAACACAAGTGCAGTAACAGATCAGATTAGCGCCTCAACGACGCAAAGGTAATCCGGCACTATCCCGGAACTATCATCGTCCAACGTTTCCCGATCAGGCATGAAGGAGTTAATCTAACCGAAACACTGAGGTATGTTTTAAACACACACTTCACATGACCGTTTGGGACCGAGGTCCACTATTAGCTAGATACGGATACTGCCAGTGTGGAAAGGGAAGTGGGAACGGCTGAAAAGTTGACTGGAACGCTGGCTGGAATGTCGCTGGGTACTGCGGCATTGGTACGTGGAAACTGTGCGGTGTGATCTGAGGCCAGGGCACGACAGTTCGCGCGTAGTTTCCATACAGGGTCGCCGGCTGATAGTGGGAGCTGGGATCGGCCGTCGCTTCAGTAAATTCTGGTCGCTGACTGAAAGGCGGCTGTAGGTTTGTCGCGCTGGCAGCGTCCGCCAATGTAGTGCTTGTGTCAGGTCCGGAAAGCTCCACAGGGACTCGAGCGGCACTAGCGTTGGAGACAGGAACAGCTAGGTTTCCGCCAGCATTTACATTTTCACCTATGTTCGCCATCCTAGTGCTGGTAGCCGATTCCCAGCGGCGAGTGGGGAGAGCTTTAGACTGTAACATTTGTTTAGTGCTTTGTCGCATCAGTAGGTTCTCATCTTGAATGAGACTACTAGTTTGCGGCCGGCAGGGAGGACCACTCAGCCCAGGTACTTTCGTGTTTGCTTCAGGCTCAGCCGCGTGTCTAGCGTGTCGCAGGTGCCGATTTAAGTCTTTCAGGTTATCTGCAGGAAAAATGGGTGAACCGCTTTATCTGGCGCAGTAATACCCCGGCGCCTCTCTCGTTCAGATGCAGCCTGTCGCTGTTAAACAGGGAGGTAGCAACTGCACCAGCAGGGGTGTAAAAATTGTTTTCCTGCAGAAACGACACGTCTTCCCTTTCGCACAGCATAGCCAGGCGCTGGTTTACACTGCAGATGGTTTTCAGCGGGCAGCGCCCTTGTGGTAATATGGCTGTGTAGGCAACTGTGGCTGATGGGAAGACTCGTCGAACTACAGGAATGAGGTGCTGGAAGTCATGTAGTACAGAGTCCACGTCATTGCTGGAGGCACAGTCATTTGTGCCAACGTGGACCACTACACTACCGATGTCGTAGCGTGGCGCGATGTTGGACAGGGCCTCTGTCAACTGGTCAACCTTAACCCCCCGCAGGGTGCGCACACATGTAGCACCGCTTGGGTCCAAGCGACGACGATCCACCCGTTGGAGATTGGAGTCACCGATTAATAGCGCATTGACTCTGCCCTCGGGTGGAAGTCGAACACTAAACTGACGGCGCTCTCGCGGCGGATGGTCCTGGAGCGAACGTGCATTAGGGGATTTAGTTTCAGTGGTACTGCTGCTCCCTGCCGTCTCTTCCATAGCAACAGACGCACGCTGAGACGGTTGGGTTTGGGTGTACTCCTCTGGAACAGTATCAGAGAGGTTCGACGTAGTGATGGAGGTAGGGGAGTGAATTTCAGAGGAAAGGGAACTGGTACCAGACAGTGGCGGCGGTGACTGACAGTGATCAGGCAAGGCAACGGGGATGATTCGCTGCTCTGGGGCAATTATTTTCTGATTAGCCAACATTTCATTATACCGGCTTTCAAGAGAATCCACTTGGCCCAGCTTGCTTGTGAGGATTGACACTTGCTTTGGTAGACTATTCAGATTTCTAACCTGCTGCTGTAGACTGATGTTGTCTTGTTTCAGAGTGTCTATTTCAGCTTTGAGTTGGTCCATAAAAACACGTTGTTTGTTTTCAAACTGTATTTTTAGGTCCAAAATTAGTCCAGCCACACAATCAAAACATTTGGTCGCGTGGACAGGTTGTGCACACTGATAGCAGCACAACAGGGGGCACTGAGTAGAGGCATGTGAGGTCATGCAGGACGTTGTCTCACCAGCGGTGTCCACTTGAGGGTAGGGGACGACGGGTGTGGCGTTAGGAACGGCAGGCGGCTGTTCCATTATTTCCGGAGAAGTAGGATCTTGTTGTGTGGTCCGCAGTGCAGCTTGTTTGGAGGGACCGGCTGGTGAGATAAAGTCTTCAGTTGAGGGGGAGGGGCTTTCATCAGCTGCAGGTATAGCAGTATCATCCACGGTAACGTTAAGCTCGCCAGCACTGCCCATTATGTCATCGCCGTATGCCTCCTTTGGCAGGTGTTCAGTGGGTGGGGGCATAATGGCAAGAAGTGTGGTTGGGGCGGGGAACGGTTTATCAGCAGGCATGATAGGCAGTGTGGTGTCAGTTAGGGGGAGAATGGAATTGCTGTCACCACTCATGTCGCTCACAAGGGCTTTTAGTTTTTCAAACTCATTGTGTACCCAATCAGGGCACACATTTCCCTGGATGGTGACAGTGCCTGTGGTATGATCGGGAAGAGAGTCAGAGTTACAAGTTTACGGCTCCCGTACAGAGAGAGAGAGAGAGAGAGAGAGAGAGAGAGAGAGAGAGAGAGAGAGAGAGAGAGAGAGAGAGAGAGAGAGAGAGAGAGAGAGAGAGAGAGAGAGAGAGAGAGAGAGAGAGAGAGAGAGAGAGAGAGAGAGACAATGACAATGAATCTTTATTTTCCAAGGATAAAAAGATTTAGGTCTGAAGACCTTTCTTCCATCTTGTCCTTGCTAAACTACTTACACAAATACTCACGCGGCCGCACGCACTGACACACCATAAGCGCCCAACAAGGCGAGTCATACTGGCTGCCCCCCTCGATCAGCTTCCGCTCGAAGGCGACAGCAGGGATACAGCCAGTGTGTACATATGGCGATCATATACAAAAACATCATAAACACATTTAATACACATAATGAGATATGCATGCGCTACCAACTAACAAGTGTACCATAAAATTTAAAAAAAAAAAAAAAAAAAAAACAACAACAACAACAACAACAACAACAACAACAACAACAACAACAACAATCAGATAATGAGATAAACAAATTCAAAATACTACGTCAATCTAAAAACAAAAGCAGTTTACGCTTGCATTTGTAGCAAATGCTGATGAAGCCTTGTCTTAAAAGCATTTATGGTCGTGATAGATTTTATTTCTTTTGGAAGTAAATTCCATTCTTTGGCTGCTGAATATGACAAGGCCGATTTAAAAATGTCAAGGCGGGGCCTAGGCACTACCAGGTCGTTCCTCAGTGTCGGGTACGGAGTGTGGGGAGCCTTAAAGAGAGCAGCGAGATATCCAGGTGATTTTGAAAGTGTGATCTTACGCATAAATACACATTTATTGAATAAAAAGTGCTTACGAAGGGGCAACATATTTAATTTTGTTAATTTATCGTCGGTAGTCAAAGGGGTGTGGGAATCTTTTAGGATAAGCTTTGCCGCACGTCTATGGAGTGAATTTATTCTTTTTAAAGAAATATCGCTGCATCCATCCCATACTGTCGATGCGTAATCTAGATGGGATTTTATGTGTGCGTTATAAAACAACTGCCTGGTTGAAACGTCGGTGAATAGAACTAGTCTAGATAACAAATATAGATTTTTTGACAAAACCTTACAAATAGAATTAGTATGCGAATGCCAACTGAGCTGGTCGTCTACAGTGACACCAAGCAAACGATGTTCTCTAACTTGCGCTATTGGTTGCTGTTCAAGGAAAAGTTTGAGTGGCCGCGGGCTCAGCTGATGCTTTTGCCTTGTTGTCACAAGCATACATTCCGTCTTTGATGGATTTGGAATCATGGAATTAGTCTGGCACCAACCAAAGACTTCATTTATTGTTTGCTGGAGTGAACTAGTGATTGTGGGCACGTCTGGCGCAGACACATCCAAAGTTGCATCATCTGCAAATAAGCTACAGGTAACGTCAGGCTGTGAGATATGTAAAGGTAAGTCATTTATGTAAAGTGTGAACAATAAAGGCCCGAGAATAGATCCCTGGGGCACGCCATGCATAATCAGCCCCTCAGAGGATGATTTGCCATTTACGCTGACATACTGTCGTCGGCCTTCAAGATAGGATTTAAAAAAGGATACAGCTCGGTCACTTACGCGGTAGACTGAAAGTTTTTCGGTAAGGAGGGTATGGTTAACTAAATCGAAGGCTTTGGTAAAGTCTAAAAAGACCACTCCAGTCAACAGTCCTTTATTTATTGATGTGAGCCAACGATCCGTTAAATGTGAGAGAGCTGTTTGACAAGAGTGCCGCGGGCGAAATCCCGACTGTAAGGGATGAATAAGGTCGTGTGTGTCAAGAAAGTGCTGTAAGTGTTTGTGTATGTGCTTTTCTATGGGTTTTGAAAGTGAAGACAAGATAGAAATTGGCCTGAATTTATTGGGATCTGTAAGATCTTTGTTCTTAGGAAGCGGAATAACTTTGGCTTTTTTCAGATCAGAGGGGAATTCGCCACGCTCGATACAACGGTTGTAGATGTACGTTAAAGATTCTACTATGAACGGTAGTGATAGTTTTAACACAGCAGTACTAATTTCATCATGTCCTGAAGTGCGCTTACTTTTGAGACATTCAATCGCTTTACCGACATCATGCACTGTCATGCAAGGTATGTGGAAAGATGAACGAGAAGAAAGTTTGCCATCACAATATTTGACAAGGATTGGGGATACAAACGGTGCCTTGGACGTAGTGTTTTGCAGCAACGACTGGGCGGCAGAAAGAAAATGATTATTAAAAGTTTCTGCAGAAATAGAGGTATGTGTTGGGCTATAGTTAGATTTTGTAAGGGCATTAAGCGCTCTCCAAACAGAGACTGTATCCTTTTTGTCATTCATTATTCGTTTAAAGAGTGACTTTTTGGCATCAAGAACTAATTTTTTAACGCGGTTGCGTTGCTTACGGTAAGCAGGGAAATCTTTTTTCTGTTTTAATTCATCTCTCAGTTGCATGGCATCGATCAAACCTTTGTTTAGCCAAGGCGGCAGTTGCGGGTTTTTTACTCGTTTTTCCCTAATCGGGGCATGCCTATCAAGAACACTGAGGAACAACCTGTACCACTCAGACAACGCACCATCAGGCTCGTAATGATGATAAACAGTATCAAAAGAAACGGAACTAAGGTCAAACAAAAAAGCCTCTTTGTTAAAATGTTTAAGCGATCTATACTTGATGGTAGTGTGCTGGTGTTTACGGATAGGTTTATCTGCTTTCACGGTCCAGTTACAGCACACAGGGTAATGGTCGCTGATTCCAACTTGTAGTACTTCCGTCTCCAACACTCGGCTCTTGTTCGTTGTATATATATGATCAATGAGTGTAGAGGACGTAGACGTAACACGAGTTGGAGATGTTATCAGCTGTTTGAGCCCAAAAAGTGTAATAGTGGACTCCCATGTAGGGTTAGCGGAAAACATGTTAATGTTAAAATCCCCTAACAAAAGCACATCTGATGTACAGTTTTTAACTTGATCTAGCATGTCAGTGAAATCATCAAGCCATACATTTGGTGCAGAGGGGTTCCTGTAAATAAAACCAACTAATACAGGGCTTGACTTGTTTTTTATTTCAACCCAAACACTTTCCACTGTGTCTGATTCAAGATCCGGTCTTCTACGGGTGATGTCTTTTATGGAATCATGAATATACACCGCAATGCCGGTATGTGTGGGGCATTGTGGGTCGCGGCGTATAAGGGAAAAATCAGGTATAGAAATGACGTCATCGCTGATATTGGAGTTAAGACGGGTTTCCGTGAAACCAAACAAGTGGAAAGGGTTGGGTTGACTCAAAAGAACACACACATCGGGAGTCTTGTTACATAGATGATAGATATTGAGATGACCTATATGAATATTAGAGGAGTCTGACATGTTGAAATGAGAAATATTGTGAACAAAACAGTTCAGAAACAGGTAATACGCACTGAGCTGCACAGGCAATACACCTAATAAGGATCATAAGGACTGGCAGTAACGCCAAATGTTTGTCACAGTAAAGCACTGTCGTGTAATTTAAAAACAATGACGAGAAAATCGA
This sequence comes from Semisulcospira habei, assembly GCA_036245525.1. Taxonomy (NCBI): domain Eukaryota; kingdom Metazoa; phylum Mollusca; class Gastropoda; family Semisulcospiridae; genus Semisulcospira; species Semisulcospira habei. The sequence continues at coordinate 173,516,490 of BTPG01000006.1, read as the reverse complement.
GTTGAAACTGGATCAGTGTCCACGCAGTTTCGCAGTCTAACACCTGAAAGTCAAAAGTCCAGTTTCACAGTCGTAAAGTCTATGGCAAAGGGGAGCACAAAAGAGTTAATAGAACCAGCTACAAACGCTTAGACAGGCTGCAAGGTCTGGTTGAACGGAGGGTACATCGATAAAGTACTGTACTGAAAGCCATGGGACGGGGCCCAGGGATACTGGCGTGTAGGCGACAAATTGTAGAGACCGTAGGGGTACGTGATCTGGTGAAGCCAGGGTGTAGGGTACCACTGTGGTTGCAGAAAGGACTGCTCATGCTGCTGTTGTTGCTGATGGTTAGGTGGTCTGTTTTGTTGGTCGACCTCTATATTTGTCTGTGACAGTACATCCGTACTCGCTGCAGAGTATGATGGTTCGCTGTGGGACTGGCTGTGCGGATGCGGCTGGTGTTTGACCACACTAGAGTATGTCTGTGTTTTACTTCAGTCTGCGAGTGGGCCTCTTTCACTGCAGTCTCGGAGTGGTTGTCGGCTGTGTGCCCACCCCACTTTATTCTGTAGGCCAGTCGAACAATTCCCTGGCCACTGGGGTGGATTGTGTCGCTATAAAGTGACTTCCTAGGTAGCCCTTTTGCAGTAGTGAAGGACTGCGTGTTGTCTAGGAACGTGGCCCCAAACTTGCGACAAACATGGCATAGATTGGCATTGGACTGGCCAATTGCGATGTTCATGGCATGTCTGGGACCACGCCTGGCAGGCAGAATGGACGAAGCCTGCATGAATCGCGCCTCGGGGAACACTCTTTTGCAGTTATGAATAAGGTTCTCCCACATCTGGCTGGTCACCTCGCTGGATTTACAGTCGTTAATACCTACATGTAGGGTGACACAGCTGATGTGGGAGAACACTGGCAGCGTCTTAAGCCAGTGTGTCAGGTGAGTCGTGGTCAGGCCTGAAACTGATAACACTTGCACTTTGTCTCCCTCGTAGGTAGCCATCTTGTTGCCCTTCAGGTGCTTGACCGTAGAGTCACCAAGGACGAGCGTAGTGGTGTCAGCCTGTATTGTCTGTTGAAAGATAAGCTGATCAGGGGGCAGCCTATCTAAATGGTGAGAGCGCGTTGGGATCACTGATGACGGAGTCGGGACCGGTTTCGATCTTCTGCGGGGCCGCATGGTCAGCGCTAATCAGCACAGGAATGCGGGCACCGCTAGCTTGGCCCACATCACCACTGACAGAAGCAGATGGCTCACTGGCGGCGTGTGGCGGTGTTACGTCACCTGACGATATAGCGAGTGGAGGGGTCGGCGGGTGCGAGGTCAGTTTTCTCACCTGCTTCCTCACGTCCTGGATAACCTGACGCTGGTTGCCTGCCGTTGCTGATAGCTGCGTGACTTGAGTGGTCAACGTAGAGACGGTGTCATCCAGCTCTGACAGAATGCTGTTTGACACCTTCAGGTCGTTGGCCACTTTGACGGCATTGTCTTTGATCGCGCTGTCAAGCTGGTTGATCCTGGCCAGTGCACACGTAAGGTCGCTCTTCAGCGATGACATTTCAGTGCGGAGCGAAGCGATGAGTTCGTGTGCACTGGCGAGTTGAAGATTGATATCAAGAGTTACCGGCAGTTGGAGCGAGGATTGAGAGGCCGCTATGTCGCTGTTTGTATTGCTGGTTACGGTGGGCATAACATTAGACAGGGGAGACAAGCCGGAGTGTGGTTCCAACACCCTGTCCGGTGTGTCAACTGCTGTAGGACACAGTGGATGGGGAATAGCGGACAATGGCTGTGTAGACGAGGTCGCCTCCAAAATGGGGCTTAAGTCTTGCTCCCTGATGCCAGGAGGAGAGGGGGCTGGCTGGGCAAGCGGTCGGGGGGGAGGGGGTGCGATAAAGGCCGGGTAGAGTACTTGTATCCGCGCCCCCGGACGTCGACAGCGCCGTTATGTCCACAAGATAAGGGCGTGGCAAAGGCGTGGCTGCGTTGATATCGCGATGCAGTGCAGGCTGGTCGTCCATTGGCAGATGGGTAAGGAGCACGATGCCTGGACTGTCCGCCACTGATGACATAATGTGGCGTGTCGGGGTGACAGGGGTGTGGTCCAGGGACACGTCCAGCAGACAGATATTGGTGGGGCCGGGTGGAGTGACACGGGATGGCGCGCTGTCGATGGCTGCTGGGATGTTGTGTTCAGGGCTAGCCGTGCCTGCGCGGAGTTGCTGAACATAGCGGCACAGCGCCCTGTACTCCTCCCTCACCCATCTGTGTTTCTTCTTCCCTTGAATGAGGAGGGTGCCACCCGTGCTCCTTCGTTGGCGGTAGTATAAAGTTATTGTGATAAGTTTCAAAGCACCATCAAAAATCCTGACGCGGGTTTCTGCTAAATTGTCCGGGATTGTGTCAGGGGACAGATGTTCTGCTTTAGTGAGGGTCAATGGCTGCTTTTCGAAGTCTGTTTCTGACCATGTAATTAAAAACTGACCTAGATGTAAACGTTTCAGCTGTTCTACGTAGCGAACGTACAGTGCATTCCGCCAACACTTCAGAAATGCTACAGCACCAACACCAGCTTCCGTGAATCGTGTTTGTAGATGGTCTCTTGTGTCTCTAAGCATTGGTTCACGTCCGGTGGGGATAGCAGGAGGGTGGTTGGGGGAAGGCTGCTGTACAATCGCCATTGACCCTCTATGGGCCATGACTGATAAATTCAGTGTTGGTCAATAGTACTGAAGTACAACTTTGAATACAGGGATTTGAAATCAGGAAAAACGTCACTTGGCGTGCGTGGTGATGGTTAGGGGTAGCTATACTGAGCGGAGAGAGAGAGAGAGAGAGAGAGAGAGAGAGAGAGAGAGAGAGAGAGAGAGAGAGAGAGAGAGAGAGAGAGAGAGAGAGAGAGAGAGAGAGAGATTTTCAGGACTATGTAACAGTTAACTTATCAGATTGAGTTCCACAGTTGTACATATTGTGACCTTGGCTTTAATTATGAAGGGTATCTATATTATAATGTTCCTGATAATCTCAACTCAACAGAATATGATTTAACAGTAAGAGATCCTATAGGTGTTGTGAGCAAATTTTCCTAAAATCAGAGCAAATGTTTGGCCCCTATTTTAAACTAAATATTCTTAAGAACTCTTCGAAACTGCAACCTTAACCTTCGTGAAGGGCACGTCTAATCGTTTATCAACTATTTATAGCAATTCCTTAAATGTTGTTACTTTCAGTAAAAGAAACTCGCAAACCAGATAGGTGAGGCTAGCGCTGGCAGAATTGTATGCAAACCAAGAGGAATCACAGCGCTGGACAGACAACAGTTAGATCCCCTGCCTAAAAGAAACGTTTATAAAAAATCAACATTTTTTTGAAAATATGATAAAGTACAACTTTAGGTGACCATGGCCTTTAAACAGCACCTTCAAATTCACCAGTCGAAGATATGTTTTCATCATAGTATGTCAAAGATTGGACACTTATTCTTCTGGCAAGAACGCTATTTTGCGGATAATAAAAGGTAACAAAGATGGCGCCGCGATGGCGTCACTATTTTGCTTCTTAGACATTGAATCATTGTAAATGGTAGGTAAATGTATTCTGTTTCCAAAGATACCAGTTATTTAGTTTTGTGTGCGGTTTTACGGGAACTGCATTATTAACACCAACCCTACCCCCAAAATCAAATATGGGGCTCAAAGAAGGAAAATATGATCATAGTACATGCCCTCCTAAATTCAATACGGTATTTATTTACAGCAAACTCATACGGTTCGTCTTCATAGGTGATAGGCTTACGAAAAAAATGTGGTCTCCAATCCCCCGCTGGGGGGGGGGGGGGGGGAGGTGTTCACTTCCTATCTAACGGCCTACCTTCTTACAGAGAACAACTTGCAAATTAGAGAATCTCTCCGAACACAGCGATCAAAATAACAGTGCATACGCCGGATTATACAGTGTATACATTACTAAGTTAGGTGCACTCTGGCTTGAAATATCATGTTCAATCTATCTCCTGAACTGGCATAAAATACTCAGAGACCAACTTACCCATTAGGGAATTTCGACCACAGAATGCGATAATCACGCCGGATGGTTAAATGCGTCCATTACAATGCTTTGAATGCTGCGTCACCCGGTACCGCTCCAACTCCCAAGGGGCCTCACATTTCCAGTCTCTAAGTCAGCTCCTTAAGACTCCATAGACGCTTAATTACCTAAGCAGCTGCAGAGGCTTCATTGAGTCTGTGTCTGTTGTAAATTGGAATCGATCCCATTTATATCCTCAGACTGGGGGGTTTAAAACGGGTTTAGGAACATGAGTACTTCCAGACAAATTGTTATTGTGTGAATTGTTCATCACATTTTTATTGTCTTTTGGCCCCATCAGGGCGGGTGCGTTACAGCCAAAAATGGGTCAACCATGATTGTTCAAGGGTGATGCCAGAATAGCTCGGCGCCTCTAGGCACCGAGCTATTCTGGCATCACCCATGAACCATCAAGGCGATCTATCTATCAGTTTGTATATTGTGCATTGTGAGGACAAACCCCACAGTTGAAAATGTTAGGATTGTGGGCTCAGTGTAGGCCTACAATTTTTATGCACGAAGATGTTATTCATGGGCAGTGGGCAGATGTTCACATCTGCACAGGACATAGACGACCCCGCCCTCCACGAGTCGCCTGCTGCCTTGCAGGCCTGGCCGCTTGGCTGCGGAAAGGCTAAGGGAGGAAACCCCTGACATCAAAGCCCCCGTGTCTCCGGGGAAGGCTTTTGAGCCAGAGACTAGGACAAGGACAGTCTGATATAAAACCTACGACCCGAGGACCTCGATGCCATCGTCCCAGCTTGCTAGGCCATGGCAGATGAACCAAGGGTTTAAAGGGTGGGGCCAGTACTGCGCACACTGCACTCCACCAAAAAGCTCCACCGCGCAGGCATTAGGAAACTGCGGTCGAACCTGCCTGTCTCGGATTGGCCTCCGCAGCCACGAACAAACCTGCAGACGTCGTGGGCAACTCCTATAAAATCTTCGTTCGCGAAGTCAAGCCAAAACCAGATGTTATTTGTTTTAGTCTGTGCAGGTGTAATTCCTTCTCTCGCTCAAGGCGCCCCGGATCAATTGCCGCCGGCAACGCTATGAGACACTTTCGCAGCTATTGATGCGGGACACCTTCAATGAGTTTAGTAACGTGTCGAGGCGGCGCAGCCTACAGGGGATTAAAGAGTATATGGGATTCATCCTGGCTCTGCCGGGTCCAGTTGGCATCAGCTGATAATGGACCAAAAACAAACAAACAAACAAACAAACAAAAAACAACAACAACAAAACAACCCAACAACAACAAACAAACAAACAAACAAACAAAACAAAAAACCAAAAAACTAAAAAAACTAGCAGTCACAAGAACATGGCTCCAAAGTGACACCATCTGCGGGGGCTCATGAGGATCTATACCTCTTGCAGTTGGATGGTGTTTAAATTTCCCGTTTAATCAATGCGCGTACGACAATATGCCTCGAAACGTGTGCACAGTTCTCTACCGTGGGACTGGTTCTTACCCCTGATTTGATTGCAGGATTAGCTTACAACTTCTCCGCACCCCCGCGTGGAAAATATAATTTTAATCTGCGATTATTTAATAGCATCGGCTTTTACGCGCCGATATGCGGATTGTGGCTTGTAGCGACTTACTACAATGAATACTGCCGGAAGGATAAAATACGAAACTGAGGATGAGTCTATCTCCGTCTCAAGATATGGGACGGCAACTCTACGGATTGACAGCAAGGGGACGTGACCCTGGTAAACCGAGCCCATGCATTGAAGCTGCGGGACGCCGACAAGCTGCGGATCCAGACATTACGCACAGTCCTCCAGTCAACGCCAGTCTATCTGCTAGAGACATAGATTAACATAGGCCTCTGCAGACGCGTGGGCTCACGAGAATATATGACTTGCTAGGGGGACATTCCCTATTTATTATGTCTGTGCTGCTTAGTTGTGATCAGTCAGACCCACAGAACCTGATGCTGGAGACTGATTGAGACGTTGATGGTTCGCACAAGCTCAAAGTCGAGAAAAAAGGAAAGAGGTTTGTCCATCATGCCAAAATAAGAGTGTGAAGAACAAAACCTGTGAAAAATATTGTACGAAAATGGTTCTGCAAATAGTGTTATTTCGTGCAAAAATCTATGCGATGGACCAAATAAAGGTAGTCTATACAGCCCAGTAAGCAAAAGACCCTAGGGCCGATGTCGACCGCAGTGGGTCCGCGCGCAGCAGTGCGCGGGCCCACTACGGCCGACATCGCCCATAGGGTCTTTTGCTCGCTGGGCAATGCGGTGAATAGTGAAATAACTCATGAAACAAGCTAGTCAACAACACAATGAAAAGAGAATATATGTCCATCACGAAATCCGCATCGCAGGCTTACATAATGAGCTCGGAGTGCCTAGCTATAATCAAGCTCCACTTACCAGCTATCATGATGGGGTTTTTTCAGAGCAGTTCGCGCCGGAATTGAAGGAGGGGTGGGTGGGTTTTCTTCTTATATTTAGATCTGACCTTGACCAGTCGATCTGCAGTCAGTTTGCCCTGGAGTTGAAAGAGCTCTGGATTACCAAAGAAATCAAATTTCAGGACATCTCCGGCCACAGCCTAGACTCATTCACCATCAAACAAAGCAGCGTTAACGAGGCAGACTTAATTAACTTTCTCTTTCTTTCTTTGTATTTAGATCAGACCATGTCCGTGGAACTGAAAGAGTTTGTGTATTACCAAAGATATCAAATTTCAGGAAATGTCCACGGGGTGGAGTAAATAGATTTTTTTTCTTTTATTGAGGCTTGACGCAGCTTGAGTTTCAGTTTTGCCCGGCGGCCAAAGGCGAGCTTGTAAAGCATTGATCGCTGATTACAAGAGTCACGTCTAGACATGAAATTTCTAAGCTACCCCTCCATGCCTTCAAGAGGCATAGTTCTCATGAGCCACTGCAGATGACTGCAGAGGCTCACGACTAGCATCTATACTTCTTGGCTGTCTGCAGGAACTCATGGGACCCTATGCCACTTGCGCATGAATGGCGCTAGCTAGGTAGCTTTATGTCTGGGCTCTGGCAGCAGGTGTCCATGAAGAGCTATGCCTCTTGCTGATTAGGGGCGGCGTCTTAATAATACTGATTTATGTCTCCGCCTCGCTGAAGGTGCAGGTCAAAGGATTTAGGACTGTTACGTCGTGCAGAAACGTCTGCAAAATTCGCCATTCAGTAGCGGGAAAGCGAGCAGAATGTCTGATGTTGTTGTAAGTAATCTAACTCACCGCTGAGCGGTGAGCACTACACTCCTACCGGGATACGGATACATAGATCTAAATATTAATGAGAAAAAGGCGCAGGGTTCTCATCGGGCCCCACATCCGGAAGAAGCACATGGAGGTCTTCGTCTCTACCAGACGGTCGTGGATTGGCACATGATTTAATGGGAAATGATATCTGATTCGCTTCAAGGACTGGACGAACCAAGGCCGGGTGTACGGTTCGCGAGTAAGAATAGTAAGTGAAGATTTGAGCCCTAAGGTCGGATTCCAAAATGCGGCAGTTGTCCTGTGAAGACACTATGCAGTTCTTGAGACAGATCGATCATGATAGTTCAAGGGTGGTGCCAGAATAGCTTGGCGCCTAGAGGCCCCAAGCTATTCTGGTACCACCTTTGAACTGTTATGGCCAATCCATGACTTGCTGTGATACTAGTGTGTCAGTTCAGGGGCTACACACACATTTTTAAATTGAAAACGTTAAAGTCCACCATGAAGGTGATTTCAAAAACGGGGCACTGAAAAGGGTCTAAACAAATTTTGACCCCAGCTGGGTTCGAATCCGCGTCGTTTCGGACAGGAGACGAAGGCTGTACCATCTGAACTCCCCAGCTTCCCTTCACTGCGGAGAAAAAGTGACTACGATCCAGCTGCAAGAGACACAGATCCGCAACTGCGGGGGCTCATGAGGATCTAGATATCTCCCTGAAACCACTTTGTATCCACGTTCCTTGGACGACTGCGGTTCTTTGTCGATCGAATTAACAGACAATTTATAAAACACCATCCATGACCGTTGCCAGGGAAGGGGTTGATTGAATGGCATTGGACTGAAATGAACCAAACTGAACAGATCTGAACCAAACTGAACAGATCTGAACATAACTGCACTGAGTATGCACTAAGCATAGCGACTTTGTTTTAAAACACATTTCAGGGAAATGGCTGAGAAAACAATTAGCAAAATTGAAATCGATTGCCACACTGGACGGAAGCCAAATCGATCACGCCTGATTCTCACAGACTCGAAATGCCTGTTGCAAAAGACTGAATCAAGGCAAAAGTGGACAGCCCAGACCAACAACCCAAAACGCAAACGTCCATCAGGCCGCCGTTGGCCCGTGCACGGCCGTGCGCGGGCCAGCGGCGGCCAACGTCAGCCCGATGACCTTTTGCGCAATGGGATGCAACACCTCAGAAACTTCTTTGTATCGACTGCCCAAGACACGGGCAATGATCGAGAGTACACCCTCGCTGGCAAGGCAGAAATCACGCAGAGCCTAGCGGATGGGCGGATCAGACTTGGTGAGAAACCTGAGAAAGGAACAGAGCCGAGGGCACCACACGGCTGATCGCCTTCAGAGCAGAGGTGTGGAGGAGGGCAGCGGACGCTGGGAAGACGTGAACGACCGTGACAGTCCATCGTGAACCAGACCAGTATTAGCACGCTATCGAAAGGAACTATGGAAAGACTTCTGATGTGTGGGGTGGAGCGCGTGTGCCTTTCTGAGCGCAAAAATCCCATCTTGACTAAACTGAATTTAACAAATTTACACGAAAACGAAAAGACAGTTCAAGCTAGACAAAACGGTGTCTTTGACAATTGGGTTGTTGACTCCACTTCAAAAGAAAAAGAACAATAAAAATGTTAGCTCATTAAAATTCTGGAACAATCCCTTCAGGAAAACCAAGAGGATCGCGCTTGTTAATTCCAAAAGCCAGAGAAACTTTGCGACGAACACATAATCGAATTCGGTTTTCTTCTCACTGGATGCAAAGCATGTTTACAACAGCTTCACATAATTGTCATTCGAAACACGAAAAGCAGAATCGACCTAAAAAGATTGTCGGCTTTGCATCGTGCATATCATTCATCAGTCTGATCTTTGTTTTCTTCCTTTCTGCCAAAGGGGCACACACAGATCAAAATGATGAATTTTAACCCTTTTTGTGCCATGGGAGCATTTCACGAATTTTGGAAGTGCTACTTAACGACTATAACCACTTACAGAAGGTGGATTGAGCATGGTAATTCAAGGATAGTGCCAGATTAGCTTGGCGCCTTCAGGCGCCAAGCTACTCTGGCACTACCCTTGAATTATCATGGTCAATCAATCTCCTGCTGTAAGGGGTTGACGCTAAAAGGGTTAAAAACAACTTAAATGTGAACTGATACGAACCGAGGTGTTTCACACACACACAAAAAAAAGAAGAAGCACACACAAAAATTCAAACAACATAAATTATTGGTAGAAATTTTAAAAAACTCAAACGCTCATGGATTCGATTTTGTTTTTGCCGCAGGAAACCAGCCTACGGCCCGTTTGCTGCGGCAAAAATTGAATCCATGAATGTTTTATTTCCGTGTTTGTAATGAGATCATATCATCAGGTGAGTTATTTATTACACGGTCTTTTCAGACTTAATATGATGGCAGTTTAAGCTTTCAGCAGGAAGTGTAATAAAAGCTAGAAGGGACATTCTGGACGACGTGACGTCATACCATGACGCAACCGACTATGATTTCGGAATTATTATGAGGTCGGAAACAGAAACTCTTAAAAACTGCGCACTACATGATAAATCGTTAATCATACGTCGTATTCGACCTGCTTCCCCGACACTTTGCAAAAATGTCTACACTAATACGGCTCGCCAACCAGTTTGGGGTCAGAGCAAAACCGAAAAGCATACGTCTTTTCCGCTCTAAAGAAATCCCCTGGCGAAAAACGCAGAGGCATTATCAATATTTGTGCTGGTCTGTGATTTTGGACATTATGTCTGAAAGCCGTAGGTCCAAAATCACAGACCAGCACACGACGTTTTTCTATGGGCGAATCGATATCTGTAAATTGAATTGGAAGCGAGTGGTGATAGAATCAGCGACGGATATCGCATCCATAAAAAATGGCCACTGAGACCATTCGGGTCTGGCCAGCGTCAAAAGCTGTGCCTTAGAACTGCATGCAAAATGTCTTTATCTACGAACAGACCTGAAACTATCATTCAGTCGTATACAAATCAGAAGATTTCCTAGTGAGCTTTTGGCACAACTCTTTAAAAAAATCAAACATGGGGTAGAGGATCGTGAAATGTAACCCCTAGCAAAGTATGACTAATGGATACACATATTTGTATACAACCTACCTCTACCGACGAGCAAAAGAAACGCGACATTTTTGGAATCATCGAAAACACTAAAGTGTTTCCGATGATTCCAAAAATTGCGCATTTCTTTTGCTCGTGGGTATATTATTCTAACTTTTGTATTACTATTAAATTGTTTAACGTGATAAAGTACACTCTGATTTGTCTGTACCCTATATTAATGTGCCCTATGTGCAATTTGACGGTTTGACCTGCAGGAGGTATTGCCTAAGTAGACATCTACATTCATACAGGTAGGGCCGAGTGGAGGTATGGCCCTATCATTATAAAATTATAAAATAGCTTTGAAGCGATCTGTCCTTGGCGATCTTTGATTGCTAAAACTTGCGTATACGACTGGTTCTCAATGTTGTTTTGCCTCAGCTAAGACTTTTCCAGCCTTCTTTTCACAATCCGTGTGAGTAGGCACACGTACAAGAGGTTCTCCACTGCCATTTCAGCGTTCAGGAAGGAACTATACTGCGCACAACGGAGAAGAAGAACCCAATGCCGTTCATTGTACGACATTTAAAAGTTATAATATAAGTCATCTGTTTTGTCCAGCATTATTGTGAGACATACTTGTAACGTTTATAAAGGGGGTATTGAGATGTGTTACTCTGTTACCTCCTGGAGTAAATCGATTTAATAGGCACACCAAAACGCTACTGCGGAGACAGCGTGTAAACCCATATCATACTGACGCTAAAAGCTTCAAATTTGTACACTGCTACATTATAGTGCTTACAGATAAGGATATAGACCAGTGGCTTTAGTTTAAGGGTGGTGCCAGAATAGCTTGGCGCCTAGAGGCGCCAAGCTATTCTGGCACTACCCTAGAACTATTTTAGTCAAAGTCATTGCACACACTGGTAAAGTCATTTCACACACTGGTAAAGTCATTTCACACACTGGTAAAGTCATTGCACACACTGGTAAAGTCATTTCACACACTGGTAAAGTCATTTCACACACTGGTAAAGTCATTTCACACACTGGTAAAGTCATTTCACACACTAGTAAAGTCATTTCACACACTGGTGAAGTCATTTCACACACTGGTGAAGTCATTTCACACACTGGTAAAGTCATTTCACACACTAGTAAAGTCATTTCACACACTGGTGAAGTCATTTCACACACTGGTAAAGTCATTGCACACACTGGTAAAGTCATTTCACACACTGGTAAAGTCATTTCACACACTAGTAAAGTCATTTCACACACTGGTGAAGTCATTTCACACACTGGTGAAGTCATTTCACACACTGGTAAAGTCATTTCACACACTAGTAAAGTCATTTCACACACTGGTGAAGTCATTTCACACACTGGTAAAGTCATTTCACACACTAGTAAAGTCATTTCACACACACTGGTAAAGTCATTGCACACACTGGTAAAGTCATTTCACACACTGGTGAAGTCATTTCCCACACTGGTAAAGTCATTTCACACACTAGTAAAGTCATTTCACACACTGGTGAAGTCATTTCACACACTGGTAAAGTCATTTCACACACTAGTAAAGTCATTTCACACACTGGTGAAGTCATTTCACACACTGGTAAAGTCATTGCACACACTGGTAAAGTCATTTCACACACTGGTAAAGTTATTTCACACACTAGTAAAGTCATTTCACACACTGGTGAAGTCATTTCACACACTGGTGAAGTCATTTCACACACTGGTAAAGTCATTTCACACACTAGTAAAGTCATTTCACACACTGGTGAAGTCATTTCACACACTGGTAAAGTCATTTCACACACTGGTGAAGTCATTTCCCACACTGGTAAAGTCATTTCACACACTAGTAAAGTCATTTCACACACTGGTGAAGTCATTTCACACACTGGTAAAGTCATTTCACACACTAGTAAAGTCATTTCACACACTGGTGAAGTCATTTCACACACTGGTAAAGTCATTTCACACACTAGTAAAGTCATTTCACACACTGGTGAAGTCATTTCACACACTGGTAAAGTCATTTCACACACTAGTAAAGTCATTTCACACACTGGTGAAGTCATTTCACACACTGGTAAAGTCATTTCACACACTAGTGAAGTCATTTCACACACTGGTAAAGTCATTTCACACACTAGTAAAGTCATTTCACACACTGGTGAAGTCATTTCACACACTGGTAAAGTCATTTCACACACTAGTAAAGTCATTTCACACACTGGTGAAGTCATTTCACACACTGGTGTATTCCGAATGATAAGGGTTAACAGAAAGTATAGTCTGGGAATCCTATTCCGGCCTCGAGATTTAAACTGTCAAACCAATCAAAAGAACTTGAACTCGTTGGAAGAAGTTATATATATCACAGTTCATTGCAAGACGCATCCAAATCAATAAATGGTAATATTGATTTTTTATCTTTGGTAGCTCCGTGCCTGTAAAGTTAATAAACAAAGAAATTACAGGTGTTCCTCAAGGACGCATTTTGTGATATTCTCTATATTCCCCGTCATTTTCTCCAAAAACAGAAATATTGGACGAAATTCCCAGAAGCGAAAACCCATCGGAATGACGTCGGCCGTAGTGGGCCCGCACACAATCTGTGCGCGGGCCCACTGCGGCCGACGTCGGCCCGAAGAGCTTTTGCTACGCTAAACGACGCTGAAAACACGGAGTGGGTACAGAGCCTAGGTTTCTTCCATAAGGGTCCGTGAATAGTAGCTTTGACAAATGCAAATCCACTGCGCCACCGCGTGCGCGCAAGCGCCTATACTAAGCTCAAGACTAAATACATGGGAGGAATCGAACGGCACACGCAAAAGACGATGCACTGTGATTCCAGAGCAGTTTCAACCCTCAAAGCAACCATCCTCCTAAAATCCCCGAACTGAACAAACTCAGTAGATATTTTGCCACAAATCTATACCAACCTTGCCCGCCGATCATAACCGATAGTTTAGTATCGATGCTTTTTGCAAAGTGAAGCATCATTTTTGCAGACGCTTATCGTAAGGTTTTATCTGCGCCCGGATGTACGCAACATGCTCATTTTTTCATTGGATTAAGTAAATTAGCATATCGAATGAAATTAAAACAAGAGTGCGTCTTACTGTCGACATGAACTTGTGACCTGGGCTGCACGCAGCAGTCGCGTTAGTAGTCCAAGAGCTAGCCCGATCTACCGTGCACCCCTCCTTCCCCCCCCCCCCCCGACCCCTCCCCCCCCCCCAGTACTCAATAAGATGGGTTTCAAAGTGTACCTTAGTATGTCCTGAGATGTTTAAGCAATGTTCAACTCAAATCCTTAGGAACACACCAGAGATATCGCCGATGACGCAAGGATACCCCCATTCACGCTCTTCAGGGATGCTAAAATGAGCTTGAGAAACATTTTCCTCTAAATAAATCTGAATTCATTCCAGAAGCTCAAATCAGGCATTATTATGTTAAGGCACACCTTCTACGTCCTCTGCAAAAAATATATTGAATCTGTGGCTCACAGTGAAGGTATTTGTGCACCCAGTAAATGGCCATTTCCTCAAAATCGAAAAAAAAAAAAAAAGACAAAATTAATGTGTCAGATGCCTTCAGACATTTTCTATAGCACTGGCAGTCCATTTAAAAGCTTACATCATTAAAACAGGATGTCACAAATATTATAAACTTGACTAGGTGATGTGATCCCTATGAGTGCCACATTGATTGAATTTGTATCCCTACTCCCAAGTTGTAAAAATACACAAAATTAATTATAAAAAAATACTAAAGTTATTCCATTTCATTTTGACCTCTCCTTACCCATTAAGTTTCAATAAATGCAAGAAAATGAGGAAAGTCGGTATCCTTTATGATACGTTTGTGGTGTTGAATGATAGCTTTTTTCAATTTAAAATTGCCAAATTGGGAAACGTAAGTTGTATTCGATGCCCTCAGAAATTTTGTATACAACTGATAGGTCTTTTCTGGTTTTAATGGTTAGGATAGAGTACCGCAGTTACTCCCAACCTGCATTTATGATGCTGTGATTCATTTAGGGGCCACAGTTGCTGAATCTGCTGCCCTACCCCCATTTTACCAGTACGCAAAGCAACGCAAAATGATCATAAAAATTGATTACATCATACTCCTCTGTTTAAATATTTTTGTTGCCTGTTTTCTTAACAAAGTATGCACATTGAACATACAATCTGTGATCATTCATTAATTTCAACGTGACCCATCAATTTAATTGTAATTATTTTTTGTTAAAGCATAAAAAGGGGGAAACGTCTGTAAACAGGGACTGTCATTGAAGAACTTCCTTTTTAATGTAACAGCAAGACTGTAGAATACAGTCCAACGTTCCACCTAATTTACGGACATTAAAGGGATCGGAGACATGACACCTCCCTGAGATACCATCTTCCCTGAGTTTGACAAGACTTCTGAGTGTGCCGTCGACTTCAATCATGCAATTCTGTTGAAGAGGAAGTCTTTCAGCCATCAGTACATCATGCCTCCAAATCCAGACAGTAAAAGCTTTAGCAGCAGCCCCTGTTTACAGACTCCCCCCCCCCCCCCCCGCCCGCCACCTCCCCCTCCCCCTCCCCATTTTATGTTCTTAATCCAAAATAGTTACAATTAAATTGATGGATCACATTGAAATTAATGAAATGATCACAGATTTTTATACTCAATATGCATACTTTGTTAAGAAAACTGGAAACAAAAATATTTAAACAGAGGAGTATGAAGTAAGCAATTTTTGGATCATTTTGCGTTCTTATGCGTACTGGTAAAATGGGGGTAGGACAGCAGATTCAGCCACTGTGGACCTAAATGCATCACAACATAATAAAATCAGGTTTGGAGTAACTGTGGTACTCTATCCTAACCAATAAAACATTTAAAAAAAGACCTATCAGTATCAGTTTTATACAAAATTTTTGAGGGCATCGAAAACATTATTATTATTTTTTTTTTTCGATTTCGCGGAAATGGCCATTTACTGGGTGCACAAATACCATTACTGTGAGCTACAGATTCAATATTTTTTCATTCTGTTTTTGCTGAGGACGCAGAAGGTATGCCTTAACATAATATTGCCTGACTTGGGCTCCTGTAATAAATTCTGATTTATTTAGAGGAAAATGTTTCTCACGGCTCACTTTGGGATCCGTGAAGAGCATGAATGGGGGTACCCTTGTGCCATCGGCTTTATCTCTGGTGTGTTCCTAAGGATTTTAGGGGAAACACGGCTTAAACATCTTCAGACATTCTAAGGTACACTTTGAAACCCATCTTATTGAGTATTGTGCGGGGAGGGGAGGTGCACGTTAGCTAAGACTGGCTTATGGAGTATAGGTATGTATTTCCCCCAGCCCAAAAAGGTCTAATCAGTTTAATGGAGTCTGGTTTAAACACTGCTCAGTTGTCAATATCTTTTCGAGTAATTCTCTTCGACTTTAGAGTAAACACGGCAGAAAACAATGGATGCACTGCAGTGCATAGATGCCTCTTTCACGGCTCTCTACTAAAGGGTTTAACGTTCAACTCTGTATGTTGAGAAAGAGGTCCGGGATACTTCCGGCCACAGCTAGAATTTCGCGGGCTTGTTCGTTTCCTCCCTTATATTTAGTCTTGAGCTTAGTATAGGCACTTGCGCGCACGCGGTTGTGCAGTGGATTTGCATTAGTCAAAGCTATTATCCACGGACCCCTATGGTTTCTTCATTCTATCAATCACGTGGTGGAGATGCCAGTGACTGCCCGATGTATATACTTTATAATCTGAACAGAACTCACTCCTGGCACTGTACGGTATAATCTGCTGGCAACGTGAAGACCACCGTGCATTAATGAGAATTATTGTATACCGTATGTATCGGTCCATCTCTATCGTTTCATGGCAATGATAAAGGGTAATCAAGTGCGTCAAATTTAGCATGTGTTCACACGGAATACTATTTCAATTATGATAATTAAGTGGAACATTATCTCACCTCTGACTTTAAAAAACACCACGATTATATTCAGAAAAATCTGGTTTCTGAGACTTTATGTTTTTAGCACTTTATTTGCTCATTTTGCTCTCAGATAGAAGTTCTGCACATTTAACTGTATACTTCATATAAATATTTTGCTTCCGATATAAAAGAGAAAAGGTGAAAGAAGTGGTTCCAATAATAATAATAATAATATAATAATAATAATAATAATAATAATAATAATAATAATAATAATAATAATAATAATAATAATAATAATAATAATAATAATAATAATAATGTATAAAGCGCCTAACCTCACACTAGAGCTCTGTGCGCTTCAAGGAAACAACCCATTCAGTCCTGACGCACTACATCAGGAGATGGATCGACCATGATAATTCAAGGGCACTGCCCTTGAATATAATGGTCGATCCATCTCCTGCAACTGGTGCATAATCATTAGATGACACCTCCAAAATGTGGGAAATACGGCCGTCGGGCTAAATGAGTTATTAGTACAAGATATTAATTACAAAAACGAAACACAGAAAAATGCAATCAAATACAACACACGATCATGATTACTGATGTACGCACAATCATGCACTCATCTAGAAATCATGTAATTTAAGAGAAATGTTGCAATCACTCACTCACACGCACACACACGCACACACACGCACACACACACACAAACAAACACACACACACACACACACAGACACACACACACTACTACACGAGACAAAACACTAGGTCTGTGGCGTCAGTCAGTGGTAGAAGACTAAATGAGTTTTTAAAGCTTCCGGAAAAAAACACTTTTCTGGAGTCCCATCACACTGGTTGTCTCCCTCGATTTGCTACCGCTGATAAGCGGTGATGAATCGAGGGGGACAACCGGTGTGAACTCCGCCCTATGAGATCAGAGTGTGAATGAGGGTCACTGGGTCGACGGCCTCTTTCTGGGGGTTTGGGGGGACCGGCGATTCTCGCGAACTCTGGCAGGAGCTCATGAGAATCTCTTGCAGAAAGTGTATAGGGGATGCTGAGGAACGGAGCCATATGGGGCTTTTGGAGATATCTCTTGAAACCTCGTCACAAAGAGGGAGCTGATGAGACTCTATGCTTGTTTCTTGCTGAGGGACCACCACCACCACACACTAGAAGACTCGGAGGGTCGCGATGCCGACACATTTCCTCGTAATTGTCTGCACAGTGCGCTGTCAATACGCCACTCAGACTCAGCGAAACACTCTCCGCACCCTGCGCAATGAAATCATATCTCCTTCCGTGTCACTGGACGCATTTTTTTTTTCTAAAATCTTTCTTTCTTTCTTCACCCCCCCCCCCTCCCCTCCCCAAAAAAACAACAAAACAAAACAAAACAAAACAAAAAACAACAACAAACAAACAAACGAAAATCCTCTTCTTTCAGTCTCTTTACACTTTTTCCTCGTTGGTATGGTTGTATTCGATTTTTTTTCTCCTCTGGCCGACCATTCCCAAGGAAACGGGAGTTCCCTTGCCACACGTTACCAAGGTAACATGTGATAAGTAGACTCCCTTATTATATGTTACAATAACAACGCTACTCGTTGAGCAAAGTGTTGTCCCCCAAATAAATCTTTGCCCAATCTCTTTTCTCGGTACACACATACCTAATCTTCATGCAGTCAAACTTCTAAATAAAAATATACTAATAAATAAATAATTTAAGTGGCTACACAACAAAATGAACTATATGTAGGTGTTCTGTGATACCGCTAGTAACAGTTTCATACAAAACATAACTGAATAACTGGATAAATTAGATAAATTTCAACGACAGGAAAAGTCATCTGAAGCGAATGCCCTATCAAGTACTGACCGCATTCAAAACGGCGAAGAAACAATAAGCTGGATAAATATCTGAGAGAGAAATTCCAGGCGAATGCACTTCGCACGAGGTTGTTGTCTGATAATCGGAAGTATGGAGATTTACGTCCACTGAATCTCTACGTCACACGTAAAGTTTGGGGTCCTTTCAAGGGTATACTTCACGCTTGACCTCGCCTGACCGGACACTCCAGGCAAGAACCACTGG
The DNA here is from genome assembly GCA_036245525.1 of Semisulcospira habei. Taxonomy (NCBI): domain Eukaryota; kingdom Metazoa; phylum Mollusca; class Gastropoda; family Semisulcospiridae; genus Semisulcospira; species Semisulcospira habei. The sequence goes on along the minus strand of BTPG01000006.1, from coordinate 173,498,013 downwards.
CAAAGCCTAACTCGTAATACAACTAATAATGTACCCACTCCATAAAGTTTTCCATTCTTTGACACATGTATTGATATATTGCATAACAAGCATTGCATAATATTCTTGAATTTGCTTCATATACTTTCCTTCCCAAAATCCTTTGCAAGCCAAAATAAATAAATAAATAAATAAATAAATAATGAGATTTAAATTTGTCAAAACAATATGCTCATTATTGCAACATTAACGAGTTCCTCACATGCAGTAGTGATTAAATACATCTTAGTGAACGTACGTTCGAAAATTCTTTCCCATGCACACGCACGAACGCACAACAGAAGCCATGAAATGAGCGAAACGAATCGCTAAACGAATGAATTTGACAACTGAGACGCCCGCTAGCGATAGAGTAGTTAGTTAGTTATTTGGGTTTAACGCCGAGCAGGCAACTAAGGCCATCTCACGTCTGCAAAGCACATGTTTTGTCTGAACATCGCAATCAGCCGCAAACTGAACGACGCGAGGTAAAGTTATGTTTTGGACTGGGTACATAAATTACATTGAGGCAAATTTTTCCTTGGTATAGTGCCGATAACCGACATATGTGGTTACTTGAGCCGAATCAAAATGTCTTACGACTCGGACATTTGTATCCCGCCCTCGTAATCACATTTGCCTGTTATCGCCACTATATCAAGCAAAATGCTACTCAAAATAATATAATATTAAAAACTAGAAAAACGAGAAAAACCACAAGCGGCCAAAGGCACGTGGATACAAACCTGTCTCACAAGAGGCATAGATCCTCATGAGCACCCGCAGTCGCGGGGGCTCATGAGGAGCTATGCCTCTTGCGGTTATATCATTTTCTCGGCTCTCAAAGGGAATATTGTGTGTTGTCGTCTGCTCAGCCACCAACATGCCACAATTTCACCAAAGCACAGAGCAACAAATTCAAGAACTAAAACGAAAATACACACCCAGCAACACTATACACAAAGCACGATATTGCCTAAGTTCTCTCTTCACGTCACTCAATACGGAACTATCTGAAGAAAAACATCTCACGAATTTTCGAAGACTATCTGACATGCCAACGCTGTAAAATAAAATCTTACCTTAAAATCCATCTCAGCACTAGTCCTGCTGTTAACAACGAGCGTTTTTTGGTTTTTTTTGGTATTCCTTTTTCCAGATATCCAAACACATGATACTTTAGAATATAAAAAGGGCAATCTGCTGCACACTCGAAGCATCCCCTTCAGTCATCTTGAATCTAAAAGCACAAAGACACCGTGCTAACTTGTACAAGCTGTCACATCAGTGGTCAAATGCCGATCGCTTCATCAAAAAGTTCTTAATTTTTCAGACTCACACAGCAGTCAAGAAGCACTGTCACTGTCATACTTTGACAACCTTTTGTAGACATTGCAGCTTGTATCATTCTGTACACAAGCCAAGAATAGCTTTTTACTCGCGAAACTTGCGCTTCACACGGAATCATCTACGTCACACTCTGTCTCGTAAAGACTGGGAATCCCCGGCAGAACGTGTATATTCAATGGTGTCACCTATCCGCCCGTGATGGGTGCTGGTCTGTGATTTTGGACCTTACGGCCCTTGGTCCAAAATCACAGACCAGCAGACAATATAGCTGTCTGGACCTGCGAAGTGATTACCGCGTTTTGTTCGCATCTCGACTGACGTCTGACGTCTTTCTCTAATATACCACCGGCCATGGCGACACTCAGTCACACCTGTACAATGTGTGACGCGTCACCAGACGGTTTTTTTTTCGCCTCTTTATTCTCGCGTGACGGCCTCGATTCTAAATTCACGCAATCAGAGAAAACACACAAAAAAAAAAACAACAACAAAGGCAAAAAGACTTATAAAAGAGACAATTAAAACACGGGTTGTAGTAATTTCAAATTCTGTTTCTTTTCTTCATTGAGAATTTCTTTGAATTCTGCGCGCTTAGCAGCCACCTTTCTGATCTGGTCTTGCCAACTAGGCACGCTCGTTCTTGTCCATCTGTTAAGAACTCCTCAAATTGAAGAGACACGCAAGGTCAGTGTCTGGCGGCGTGGCAGAGCTAGTAATGAGTACCTGAGGCCGTTCAAACTAATGAGAGTATTATCTACCTCAGCTCGTCACTAGCATAATGACAGAAGAGACTCCAAGGGGAAGGACTCACGGCAGACAGAACATGGCAAGGAATGCCGGTAAAAATAGTTTCAGAAAATGGCTTCAGCGGATCTACACTAGACTATCACTTCCGAAAGTATGGGCAGGTTTCGTTAATCCGTTTTGCTGTCGGTAGAGCTTTTTGTCGCGATGATTCCTGCAGGAATCCTCGCGACAAAAAACGCCACCGACAGCAAAGGGGTCAAAGAAGTCGTCAAGAAAGACAGAAACACGCTTTGTTGGCTAGTTGTGAGTTTCTAGTGTACATTAAGTACTTAAGTAGTGACGTCAAGGAGGAGAGATTTCCAGCCCGACTCATCATTTGGCAAACGACTGTAGGTCCATTTTTGAGAAAAGAGAGATTTCCATGAAATCTCGCTTCCCCTCTCCCCCCCCCCCCCCCAAAAAAAAAAAAAAAAATAAATAAAAAAAAAATAAATAAATAAAAATAAAATAAAATAAAATAAAATTAAATTAAAAAAAAATAAAAAATGAGCATGTTGGCTTTTGCCAAATAACGGTAGATGCCCGCGCTAGTTGTTTAGGCAGACCTCAGAATAGAATGATTATATAAAATCGTCGCTATAATTTGTCAACGACGCACTCTTAAATGAAAGTTTTTTTAAAAGGTTATTCATACTTTGTCCATAGTAAATAGTGAGATTACGTTTACGGCGAAAGACTCCGAGAAATGATCAAGAGCAAAGACAGAGAAGAACCCAACGGAGAAAGAAAACACGCTTAGAAAAGACAGTTACAACACAATTTATTAATATTTACCCTTTTCCAAAATAGACACACAAACAAGTAGCAAATGAATTAATAATAAATAATAATAAACTGTGTTCTAACTGTCTTTTCTAAGCGTGTTTCTTTCTCTGTTGGGTTCTTCTCTGCATTTTACATGCTTGGCAGTCACTATTTTGTCTGGAGGCTTTAACTCATTCAGCCCGACGCACGTATGTCCCACGGCATTTTGGAGGCGTGATCTAACAACTATGCACCTGTTGCAGAAGATGTCCTAAATATGTCCCAAATTTTGGAGGCGTGATCTAACAACTATGCACCTGTTGCAGAAGATGTCCCAAATATGTCCCAAATTTTGGAGGCGTGATCTAACAACTATGCACCTGTTGCAGAAGATGTCCCAAATATGTCCCAAATTTTGGAGGCGTGATCTAACAACTATGCACCTGTTGCAGAAGATGTCCCAAATATGTCCCAAATTTTGGAGGCGTGATCTAACAACTATGCACCTGTTGCAGAAGATGTGTCGACCATGATAAATCAAGGATAGTGCCAGATTAGCTTGCCGCCGACAGGCGCCAAGCTAATCTGGCACTACCCTTGATTTATCATGGTCGACCCATCTCCTGCTGTAGTGCGTCAGGGCTGATTGGGTTAAGAGCAAAGACGGCGAAATTCAGTGTGTACCATAAGCATAGACACATCTAAAAACATCTCCAAGAGGCATAGATCCTCACGAGCCCGCAGGGCTCATGAGGATCTATGCCTCTTGGAGATGCTCCGAGTGTTGTCTATGCTTATGGCACAAGCTAGTTATTCGCCGTGACTTGTCTAGCGTTCATTGTTGGGAGTCGTTCGGCGTAAACGTAATCTCACATTTACCTTAACTCATTCTACCCCAGACACACCACAACAAGATAAAGATCGACCATGATAGTTCAAGGGTGATGCCAGAATAGCTTGGCGCCCATGGGCGCCAAGCTATTCTGGCATCACTCTTGAACTATCATGATCGATCTGTGTCCTGCACTGCAAAGCAGTCTTCAGAGGACGACTTCAAAATTTGGGGATTTCGGTCTTGGGGTAGAATGAGTTAACGAACGGACGCATCTGGTTGCACTGGATGCCCTCAGAATGGAGTGTCGTGTAATGCACGTTTTACACGGAAAAGGGATTTTCACAGGTAAAATGATTGCATGGCGTGCTTCTGCACTTAACACATTCAGTCATGACGCAGTACAGCAGAAGATGGGTCGACCATGATAATCCAAGGGTAATGCCAGATTAGCTTGGCGCCTGTCGGCGCCAAGCTAATCTGGCACTACCCTTGAATTATCACGGTCGATCCATCTCCTGCAGCAGGTACATAGTCGTTAGATGACGCCTCCAAAATTTGGGAAATACGTGCTGAATGAGTTAGACTGAGGTTTTGGAAACACAAGCTGTTTTCGTTGCTAGGGACAGGATTAACAAATCCAAAATCCCCAGCGGTCAAAGGCACTTAAATAGTAATCGTGCTCAGCCAAGAGGCATAGATCCTCATGAGCCTCAGCGACTGCGGGGGCTCATGAAGATCTATACCTCACAGTGAAGGGGTTCATTTGCGCATTCTGGCATTGTTTGTGTGTTAGCTTTTTATGTTCTGCTGTACTAGAGCTTAGAGCTATTTTTAGAATTAAATGCTGTATAAATCTGCATTATTGTTTTTGTCATAATAATATATTATTATTATTATTATTATTACTATTATTATTATTATTATTATTATTATTATTACAACAACTACTACTACTATTGAACTGCGTCAAAGTACACTTTGTGGACCAAGCAAACGGAAATAGAAACATTGTGAACACGCGCGACCTCAGCCAATTAGACTGCATCCACTTATGTTCATAACTTAACATGATCCGATTAAGAAAATAATCATGCTGCATCGACCTTCCTTACCGGTCAAACAGACATGGCATCGTTCACATGTCCAACTTTCATCAGTCCATCTCAGGGACAAATGATTCACATTTCGTAGGTAATTTGCGCGAGATTTTGACAACGAAAGCATAAAGGTAGTGGCTCAAGAAGAATGCAAAAAACATCAGAGAAAAATCCATCGGAGAAAGAAACATGTTTATAAAAGACAAAGTTACAACACACTTTATTAACCCATTCAGCCCTGAAGCACTACAGCAGGAGATGGATCGACCATGGCTTGGCGCCTTTCGGCGCCAAGCTAATCTGGCACTGTACTTGAATTATCATGGTCGATCCATCTCCTGCAACTTGTGCATAGTCATTAGATGACGCCTCCAAAATTTGGGAAATACAGCTTTCGGGCTTAATGAGTTAATATTTCGTCATTTTTATCTTGTCAGCGAAAAAGAATGTCCTTGGCTGACAATTCAAGGTAAGTAGCAGTACTCAAACCAAGGGGAATCACAGCGCTGGACAGACAACAGTTAGATCCCCTGCCCCCTCCTATCAGGCACCCAATCACCAGCCCACAGAGAAATACGCAGGTATAGAATAAGACAATCATTTCCATCCAAAAGAATGGATCAGGTCTCTTATATAACCCATGTCTTTCTCCGGAACTTAGGAAGTAGGCAGGAGAAACATACATACACAAACATGAAGGTAAGTAGGGACTGATCTCTATACTGGCGTGTTTGTCCATTTTGAAATATTACTAAATTGTGTTGTAACTGTCTTTTCTAAGCGTGTTTCTTTCTCCGTTGGCTTCTTTTCTGCATTTTACACGCTTGGCAGTCAGCTTTTCGGTCTGGATTGCAACAAACATCAGCAAGAACAACAAATACAACAATCACAGATTAAGCAGCATAGTAAAAGGGTGGCAATAATTCAACATGCAAAAATGCAATTACAATAACTAAGGAATAAAGAACACTGTATGCAAAGGCCACTTGAAAACAAATCACTCTACCTATTTAACCCTGTGCGTGTCGGTAGCGGTTTAACGCATTCTACCCCAGACACACCACAGCAAGATAAGGATCGACCATGACAGTTTAAGGGTGATGTCAGAATAGCTTGGCGTCACCCTTGAACTATCATGGTCGATCTGTGTCCTCCACTGCAGAGAACAACGGCAAAATTTGCGGATTTCGGTGTTGGGGTAGAATGAGTTAAGTCGCGATGATGCCCGCGACTAAATCCGCTACCGACACGCACAGGGTTAAAAATGTAGTCTACAGATATCATTGCTAAGAGTATATCTTTCTATGTATCGGCCTGTCTGTCTTTTTTCCTTTCTTTTTATCATCGTCATCATCATCATCATCATCATCACCATTACCGTAATCATCGTCCTTGTTGTTGTTGTCGTCGTCGTCGTCGTTATTGTAATAAAAGTTCGAGGGTACTGCTAAATAAGATTAACTCTTAAACTCCCAGAACTAAATGCCTTCCATTCTATAGAATGGAAGTCATTTAGTTCTGGGAGTTTTTAACAGTTAACCGTTTGGACGTAAATTTGTGTTGGTCAGTGATTTCTATTGTCTTTCGCCTCAAAGACGCAACTATCCCGTTCAATGTCGAGAAAAAATGAACAACCCATACCACCCATTTGCGGGGGCTCATGAGGATCAATGCCTCTTGCTGAAACCACATTGCATCCACGTTACTTTGTGGGCTGGGGATCTATGACGTTGAATTTACGATGATTTCAAACACACAATCTGCGTCCACTTGCAGCGAATGGGTTAATGTCCAACATCGTAGACCACTAGCACACAGCGCACACACATCAATAACGCATCTGGCCTGCGCAAGGCCAAAGACAGTAAGTCCTTTTTTGTGAAAGGCGGGATTTTCATTCTATTACAATGAAAATCTCGCTTTTCACAAAAATGGCTTTACTGTCTTTCGCCTTGACGGGAGAGGACGAGCTATTTTCGATAAAGGAAAGTGCCTGCGGCAACCCTTCCTCCATAGATCTTGATTACGGAACCACTTTTGTCCTTCGCTAACTAAATGCACACGTGCATTTAGTTGTCGAAGAACAAAAGTGGTTTCCATCCATTGAGTCCGCACTTTCTCTGTGTGATTTTCCTATTATAAACCCGACCAGGATGTTTTCTCTCCGTCTCTGGACACACACAAACAAGGCAACATCAAGAAAACCGATCGCCATTTTTGGTGACGCGAGAGAGAGAGAGAGAGAGAGAGAGAGAGAGAGAGAGAGAGAGAGAGAGAGAGAGAGAGAGAGAGAGAGAGAGAGAGAGAGAGAGAGAGAGAGAGAGAGAGAGAGAGAGAGAGAGATGATGATGATGATGATGAAGATGATGAAACGTTTTCATTCAGGATAAAAAGTTTTAGGCATAGCAATGCCTATCTTCCAAACTGTCCTGCTACTCTACACATATAAAAATACATAAGACGATCCAGCAAAAGATAAAATATATATAAGTACCCATACCCCCCCCCCCCCCACCATCAGAAAGAAAAAAAAATAAAATAAAATACAAAAAGAATTAAAACAATATATGTACGAGTATGAGCCTGACATGTTAATACAGTCAAACTATTACATAATCTGCAGCAATCTGCTGTGCTGGAGCAACATACTAAACAGAAAAATAGGACATTCACATCGACAGCAAATATTTATGGACGCGAGCTCTGAAGATAGATAACTTTGAAATAGACTTTAAATGCGAGGGCAAGTTATTCCATGACTTAGCACTGGAAAATGATATGCTAGATTTGAAGATGTCGATTCTCTGTTTTGGGAGATGGAGTAAGCTGTTCCTCGTGTTCTCTCTATTCGTATGGGAAAACAGCTCACGGAGATAGGGAGGGGCGGCATTGTTTAGAATTTTTTGCACAAGCAAGCATCTATTAGGTTCCAATTGTTTACTGAGTGGTAGAATATTAAGGGCCTTCAGTCTTTCATCAGTAGGGGACGAACCAGGAAGAATAAGCTTAATACCTCGCCGGTAAAGGGAATTAATTTTTTTCAAATGAATGTCTCCACAGCCGTCCCAGATATTGGAAGCATAATTACAATGTGTCTTGATGTGTGCGTTAAAGAATAGTTTTCGAGCATCAATGTCAACTATACGACTTAATTTGGATAATAAAAATAGATTCTTTGAAATAGTTTTACAGGCAGTTTCTATGTGCGGCTCCCAGCTGAGCTGTTCGTCGACTGTCACTCCTAACAACTACGATGTTTTGACACTTGCTCTATGGGCTGAGAGTGAAGGGACAGCTCAAGGGGTTGCAAACCACGTTGATGCTTTTGGCGTGTTGTCACCAACATACTTTTCGTTTTAGGAATACTAATAATCATATGATTTTCTTCACACCAAGTTGACACTTCATCTAGACTATGTTGGAGGACAGCGCTCACGGTTGAAACATTTTTATCAGATACATGTAATGATGTATCGTCAGCAAATAGTTCACAGTTTGTGTCGGAGTGTGATATTGACAGTGGAAGGTCATTTATAAAGATGTTGAATAATAACGGTCCTAGGGTGGATCCCTGAGGAACACCATGGGTCACCAGTCCTTTCGCTGAGTATTTACCATTCAAGAACACTTTCTGCGTTCTGTCTAAGAGATAGGACGAGAGAGAGAGAGAGAGAGAGAGAGAGAGAGAGAGAGAGAGAGAGAGAGAGAGAGAGAGAGGAGAGAGAGAGAGAGAGAGAGAGAGAGAGAGAGAGAGAGAGAGAGAGAGAGAGAGAGAGAGAGAGAGATGATGATGATGATGATGAAGAAACGTTTTTATTCAGGATAAAAAGTTTCAGGCATAGCAATACCTATCTTCCAAACTGTCCTGCTACTCTACACATATAAAAAATACATCAGACGATACAGCAAAAGATAAAACATAAGTAAAAAGACCCATCCCCCCCCCCCACCTCACCCTCAGAGAAAATAATAATAATAATAATAATAATACAATAAAATTGAAGAGAAAGAAATTAAGACAATATATATATATATATATATATATATATATATATATATATATATATATATATATATATATATATATATATATATATATATATATATATATATATATATATATATATATATATATCTCTTGGCTTGACTTCGCGAACGAAGATTTTATAGGAGTTGCCCACGACGTCTGCAGGCTTGTTCGTGGCTGCGGAGGCCAATCCGAGACAGGCAGGTTCGACCGCAGTGGCTGCAGGGGAAGGTATGGCCGGGGTTCTGAGCTGCGGCATCTCTGTTTTTTCTCCTGAGCCGCTTGTCCTTAAGGCTAGCTCTGTGAGAGTCCTCAAAGGAGACAGCTGCCTTGTAAATGGTGGAGCGCCAGGTGTCACGGTCCGCAGCAAGCGAAGACCACTGGTGGTGGTCGATTTGGCAGGCACTAAGTGACTTCTTGAGACAGTCTTTGTATCTCTTCTTTGGTGCCCCTCTGTCACGGTGTCCAGTAGCAAGCTCGCCGAACAGGGTGATCTTTGGTAGGCGATGATCCTCCATCCTGGAGACATGCCCCGCCCAGCGGAGCTGTGTCCGCAGCAGCAAAGCCTCGATGCTCACAGTTTCAGCCTGTTCAAGGACCTCGACGTTGGTGACATAGTCACTCCAGTGAATGCCCAGGATGGTACGCAGGCAGCGCTGGTGGAAGCGTTCGAGGAGTCGTAGTTGGCTGCGGTAGAGGGCCCAGGACTCGGAACCATACAGCAGGGTGGTGAGGACCACGGCTCTGTACACGCTGATCTTGGTGCCTGTTTTCAGCTGTTGATTGTGCCACACCCGCTTGAAAAGTCGCATATATATATATATATATATATATATATATATATATATATATATATATATATATATATATATATATATATATATATATATATATATATATATATATATATATATATATATATATATATATAGAGAGAGAGAGAGAGAGAGAGAGAGAGAGAGAGAGAGAGAGAGAGAGAGAGAGAGAGAGAGAGAGAGAGAGAGAGAGAGAGAGAGAGAGAGCATCAAGAAAACGGAAAAAAAAGTTTACAGAGAATTGAACGCCAGGTTGGTAGATTATAAATATACTGACGAACAAAAGAAATGCGACGTTTCTGGAATCATTGGAAACGCTCTCGTGTATCCGATGATTCCAGAAATGTCGCATTTCTTTTGTTCGTCATTATACATAGAAATCACTGTATTGTTCTTGATTCCATAACTCCCTTTCTACTCTCCCTCATTCGTTATCCTTAACTGACACCCATCGGCCATTAGGCCTGCCATTCAGGTGCGCTAGAAACCGTTCATTTCATGCAATGGCGGACATGTCATTCTTAACCCATATAGCCCAAAACCTATAGCAGGTGATGGATCGATAATTCAAGGGTAGTACCATATCAGCTTGGCGCCATCAGGCCAAGCTAATCTGGCACTGCCCTTGAATTATCATTGCTGATGCATCTTCTGCAATTGGTAAATAGTCATTAGGTGACACCTCAAACCACAACATTTGTGAAATTCAGCCGTGGGATTACTGAATGGGTTAATTTAGACACAACAACAATAATATTATTAAATAATATTTTATTATATTATTATTATTCTTCTTGAATAATATTTGTTCTTATTATCCTTATCAACATCATCACCATCATCACCATCAACATCATTTTTTTAAGCACTTACATTCCGGTGTTTTCTGCAGAACGACGTTTTATAAGAACTATATAATAATAATATGATTATTGCTATGATGATGATGATGATAATGATGATGATGATGATTGTGATGATGATGACTATTTATACTAATAATTATAAATGAACAGAAAAGGGGAGACTGCCAGTGCTAATATTTTAGGAAGATTACAAAGTAAAGTAGGTAAAAGCACTGTCATGGGAGAGAAGTGTGCATGATCGACCAGTGATCATAGATCTACTATGGTCAAAGCACAAAAGAAAGATATATGAAAGAGGGAGGTAGAGGGGTCCAGATATTTAGCCGGTGTGGACAGCTGTTTCGGTCTTGGCGACCTCTTCAGCACACCATCGGCAATACTGGAGGAAGGCAGGAACCTAGATTTAAATTTCCATGCACCGAGTGCTCGAACAGTGGGATATGTCATACGCCCCCCTTCGGGGGGGGGGGGGGGGGGCTTCCATATGCATTGCTTCCAGTCACTTTCTTAGCGAACCCCCTTTTTCCTATCTCTTTTTTTTTTTTTTGGTGACCACAGTAGATCTATGATCACTGGTCGATCGTGCACACTTCTCTCCCCTGACAGTGCTTTTACCTACTTTACTTTGTAATCATACTAATAATCATAATAATAAGAATTTAATATGGCGCAAACTTCCGACGTGTGAATATAAAGCTCAACGCACACGCGAACTCAGTAGTTGGTGACGTAAACCTCCCGACTCTTAGCCGTACGGTCCAAAATTACAGACCAGCACACTGATCGCTCTTTTCGGCGGGTCAAAGCCAAGGGCAGTCTGGGTTACGACCAGTAGGTCATCTAGGTAACAGATTTCCAGCTGCGTTTTAAAGCTTGTCATCCGTCAGTGTCTACCACATGCTGGGTGTCTCCCAGCGAAGCAAGGGAGACAACCAGTGTGCGTCCAAAATTCTCTCAGCCCGCTCCACACCGCCCCTCTTCCACGAGAGGTTGAGATCATCATGAGCTCCCGAAACCGCCTGGTCTCTTAAAATTCTAGACCGGGACTGCCGTCAATAAGTCCATTGTTCGGATGTGCGAGATTTTCGTGTAATGAAAGTGAAAACTTTGCACAGAAATGCGCACACTGTCTCCGACACTTTCATAGGGCAGTGTCGTGTCGCTGACGCAGGGGTATATCATCCCGTGTTTGTACAGTGATTCGTTGAAGAGGGACGTCTATGCCAACGTCTTCCTAGGAGGAAAGTCGGTGAATGGTGATCAATATTTACATTCATATCTGCATGAACCCTTGTGCCCTCCGCACGGCTCCAGAAGATCCTCTCCTCTGGCACATAGAACACATGTGCGTTTCACGGGCTGCGTATACATTCCTTTATGCGTTATCTATGACAAAATGATATTGGAAGGGCAGTCTGGTCGTTCGGTTCACGACACTTCGATAGTGTTCTCTTTTCCCTGCTCGGAAGCTGTTATGCTAATCTTTCGCCAGAGACAAACACGCTTAACCCCATTACTGCCGAGAAAAAGTGAACGCAAGCCAACTGCAAGAGACATAGATCCTCATGAGCCCCCGCAGTCGCGGGGGCTCTTGAGTATCTATGCCTCTTGCTGTTTTATTTTGTAACCATGTTCCTCGGACGGTTGGATATCTTTGGCGTTGAATGAACAAAAGGAATTCGGACACGCAGTCTGCGTCCAGTGGCAGTGGCAGCGAAGGGGTTAACACATTCGAGTCGTGCTGTATTCGGATACGGGGATTATTGCCGCGCTTCCGGATGCGGCTCATTTCGTATGGGTTAACGTTTCGGACTTGTGCGAAGAAGACTGGAAGGATAAGGCGCGGGCTAGGACCCACCCAGATGCAAGAGGTATAGATCCTCATGAGCCCCGGCAGCCCCTCATGAGCCACTTTGTGAACACGGTTGCGTCGACCAGCACATCGCGGTGGCTATGCTTGCCAGTGCCGAAACATCGTGCCTCGGTTCCTGTGCAATCAGACATTGCCAAACATGACAGACCACAGTCGGTGATGCCTCGACAGGATGGGCACAGTGTACCCGGTGAGCACAATGTGATAGGGCCGTCCTAGGCTGTAGTTTGGCCGGTAGTCCGCCTGATGGATTTGTGTTTACTGGATAGCTTCCGGCTTAATTGGCTCCTCGGACTGTTAGTCACCGATTAGCTGCTGTGGACTGTAGGTGGTGGTGGCCACGGTGGTTGATGTGAGTGTGTGTGTGTGTGTGTGTGTGTGTGTGTGTGTGTGTGTGTGTGTGTATGTGTGTGTTTGTGTGTGTGTGTGTGTGTGTGTGTGTGTGTGTGTGTGTCAGTGTTGTGCGTGTGTATGCATGTGTGCGCGTGTTTGTTTGTTCGTGTGTGCGTACCTGCATGCGTGTGCTTGTACGTTTGTGTGTGTGTGCATGTGCGTGCGTGTGTGCGTGTGCGTGCGTGTGTGTATGTCTGTGTGTGAGTGTGTGCGTCTGTCTGCCCGTCTCTTTGTCCGTCTGTCTTTGTCTGCTTCAGTATTTGTTTCTTTGTGTTGGTGTTATTATGCTTTCTGTCCCAGGAACTGCAATAAATTCTCCCTGCTAAATAATCCTAAAGGTAAAGGAAAAAGGCACGCACTTATTTAGCGCACATGAGCTGGCACGTACAATTACCTGTTACCTGCTTCACAAATCGTCTCAGTATTCCAAGCACGCGACTTCTCTCTTTTTGGCTGTCTGTAGCGCTTTCTGTCGCGATGATTCCGGCAGGAATCATCGCGACAAAAAGCGCTACCGACAGCCAAAGGGTTTGAGTTCTCCTGTTAGTTCCGAGCATCTGTCAGAAGCAGTGATTCTCATGAGCCTATGCGGCTGCAGGAGTTCGGTCCTTGGATGCTGCAGTTGTCCCTCAGCCAGACCGTTGCTTCTGCAAGAGGCATAGATTTTCATGTGTCCCTGCACAGCAGGGACTCATGATAATCCACGCCTCTTGCTTCCAGAGGCTGGTGACAATCTAGACACCTTCTCCCTGTCAGGAGTTAATAAAATCCATAAGTATCTCTTGACGCCAACGCTAGTGCGGGCTAAAGAGAACTGCGGCTTCACGCTTCCCGTAGCCCGGCATCAGAACCTCAGCCACTTGCTGGCAAGAGATGATGAAGTGGACAGCTTATCCAACGCTGTGGCACAGTCGGCAAACTTACGTCTTCAGAAGGAGGAGATCATACAGGAGCTAAAGCCTGCGACTGATTCTACGCACGTCTCGCCTCTAAACTAACGCGAAAACGATACAGAACCCTGTCCGTCGGTTTTTGCACCTGTTTTGCTTACCTAACCTAACCCTAGTCTAGTGTTCCAGACGTTTGGCAGTGAAGTGAACCTGTCTGTCATCGGCACAGATGCTCATGATATGAGCTGGGGCTTTCACAGCAGCCGACGGCTTCAGTCTTGTTGCTGGAACGCATGATTTCTTTAGAATTGAGTTGTGGGAACCTGATTGTCGTAAGAATATAATGCCCGCTAGTGAGCTGCGCTGGGACTTTCACAGCAGCAGACGACCTTTTGTTATTGCTGCTGGAATTTATATTTCTGCGAATGTGTTACCAAAACGGAGGGATTCAGTTCGAGTGCTAACAAAGACCCGCGGGAGGCCCAGCATGCCTGATACAATCCAATGCGGGTGTGGGCTTTTTACATCTGTCACGACTTACGGCAGTGCCTGAAACGAAACAAGTATAAAGGGCTCATTAGCATAACATTGTTTCTTTGGCCGTAAGGTCCAAAATCACAGACCAGCACTCAGTTTTGAGATATGAGTACCATAATCAGGCACAACCGCTGAGCCATGACTGACCGATACATACTCCGCGCATGTCGGTGTATACCGGTTTTTATGAGCCCGTGAGCGTTCGCACAATCCCAAACTGTGATCAATTTTTTGGGTGGGTTTTTTTTTGTTTTGTTATTTATTGTTATTTTTGTAACTGCTTCTAGACGCGCCGGAAAGGCAAAGCACATCTTTTACTGCCAGAGCTTATTTTTTGGCACCCTGCCGTACACGAAAGTGACAGTGTACCTTCTAAACGAGTAAGACAGCGAAGGGGGCTGGCAAATTGATTTCATGCTGTCTATCCACCGTTTTAGTTTGACGTGCGCGGCTGGCTTTTTTTCGAGCGAGGTCGGGGGGTAGGGTTGGGGGTGGGGGATGGGTTGTCGGGGCAGGGATGTAAGCGAGGGTGGATTGAGAAGGTGTCAATTTCTGGAAAGGGGTGTAAGGAAAAGGGGTGGGAAAAGAGGAGGGAGGGGGAGGGGGGCGACTGTTTATTTTTCTAATGCAATTTCAAAGCGCATCACATTTCCAAGCACTGCCTTGACACTATCGCATTGAAACCTGGTCCATCTGCAAGAGACACAGTTCCAAATAATCCCCTGAACCTGCAAGGGCTCATAATAATGTATGCCTCTTGCTTCAGTTCAAACCGTACTCAACTGAGGGGGCCATATCGGGTTATCTCATTCAGACCCACGCACGTATTTCCCAAATTTTGGAGGCGTCATCCAACGATTATGCACCTGTTGCAGGAGATGGATCGACCATGATAATTCAAGGGCAGGGCCAGATTAGCTTGGCGCCGACAGGCGACAAGCTAATCTGGCACTACCTTTGAATTATCATGGTCGACCCATCTCCTGCTGTAGTAGTGCGTCATGACTGAATGTGTTAAGAGAGTTTGTCGATTCTCTAAACACAGCATTGCCCCCCATCAAGTCCCTTCTACGTGCAAGAGACATAAATCCTCATGAGCTCCTGCAGCTGCAGGGACTCATGAGGATTTATACCTCTTGCTTGCCAAGGTGCTCCTGAAATTGAGGGGGTCAATCCAGGTTAAGCGCGAGAGGTGTTCGAGGCTCTAAACACAGTAACCAGTCATCCCAGGAGATTGAAAATGTCAACAGGGGACTTTTTAAATGGGTTTTCCTCCCGCACACCCCCTGGCCGCCTCTTCTGCAACCCATAAATACCTTGTGTCGGAATTTGCCGAAATGGCCATAATCGTGCACTCAGTGCTGGCGGTAGACCCAAAAATCATAAGAACTTACCAAAGTTTGAACAGTCTGGAACTGTTATTCTAAAGAGCGAATGGACATGTCGACACTACTCCGCCCACAGACGGCATCAAGCCCAACGCAATGTACGGCAGAACCTGTTTTGAGCGACCGCTCTGATGATAGATCACCTGTCATTAAAGACCATCATTTAGGTGGCTGTAGCCACCTAACTGATGGTCTTTAACCCTTTAGCGCCATTGGCGCATTTCCCGAATTTTGGAAATGTAACTTAACGACTATGTACCACTTGCAGGAGGTGGATTGACCATGATAATTCAAGGGTAGTGTCAGATTAGCTTGGCGCCTTCAGGCGCCAAGCTAATCTGGCACTACCTTTGAATTATCTTGGTCAATCAATCTCCTGCTGTAGGGTGTTGGCGCTGAAATGGTTAATGACATGCGATGCTTTCTGTCCTTCAGTACTTTTTATTTATAGTGAATATGTCTTTTAACACCACTATTCTTTTGCAGAAAACAAAACAGCCACTTTTAAAACAGTTTCTTCTGTGCCAGACAGGCCAAAAGAACAGAACAGAACAAGTTTCTGGTGCCCCACTAGAGCGGAACAGTTAGCCATATCTTGGACGGTTCTTCCGATCCACAGTTCCGCGTGTTACAGTGTAGCTGATGGACGCTTTTAGGATTCAGCCGCTCCTGCAATCATATAGCTGCTTTCAAGACGTCAACTGAAGACCTCTAGTAACTCATTTCAGAAGTGCCGCATTGAAATACGTGGCCGGCATATAGCCGCTTATCCGTATACAACCCGTCTCGAATGCCTTCACCCGTTCAGTTAAAATATGTTCTTAACTACGTCAAACTTGAATACTAATGATGATGATGATGATGATGGATGATGATGATGATGATGATAATAATAATAATGCATACTTTTTATATAACGCCCTTACCCATAGAAAAGCAAGTTCGGAGTTCTTTACAATACAGAAAAGAAGCAAAAAATAAGAACAATATAAAAATGTTCCGCTCACTTTACAGGTATTTGATAGCTCACGGAAGACACTCACATTCATAATAATAGCCGAACATCCCCATACATGCATCCAGGGACAGAACTTCAGATGTTCGTGACCCGACTCTTTCCGGCAGCCTTTACCCCATTTAGCCCAAAGTCCATACAGCTGGAGATTGACCGACCATGAGATAATTCAAGGGTAGTGCCAGATTAGCTTGGCGCTTGAAGGCGCCAAGCTAATCTGGCACTACCCTTGAATTATCATGGTCAATCCATCTCCTGCAATTAGTACATAGTCATTAGGCAACGCCTCCAAAATTTGAGAAATGGGACCTTGGGGCTAAAAGGGTTAATCTGTTTCTTAGTTTCATTCGTCCTCCACCAGAGCATGCACTTAATTACTAACTACCACAGGGAGCGAAAGGGAGGCTTCTTGTGACCTTCACCTCATTGTTTGGGTCTCCGCGACCTACAACATTCTTTCGATGTTACTCTTTGTAATTTTATTTGTCAACTGTTATTGGATTTGAGACGTGACGTAGTGACGTGAAACTAAAAATAACGTCAAACCGCAGTTCAGTGAAAGTGGCAAATCGAAAGCGAGGCTTCTTGAGACCTTTATCTCATGACTATTCCAGAGAATCGAAAATAAAAGAGACTGATACACCACGCGCTGTTCGTTTCAAGATATTGTCAATAGAGAGGTAATGTTTGGGTTGGCAGTCAAATAACACTTTAGAGTGAGTACAATATTTTTTTTCAAACATATGCTTACACGCATTGGTTCTTGTTCATAATTATTGTCCAGCGTCCTATTAAGACGAAAGAGGGATCGCCCTGTCAGTTTAAACCCTTACTCACAAACCAGATAGGTGAGGCTAGCGCTGGCAGAATTGTACAACAAACCAAGGGGAATTACTCAGCGCTGGACAACAGTTAGATCCCCTGCCCCCGCCTATCAGGCACCCAATCGCCAGCCAACAGAGAAATACGCAGGTATAGAATAAGACGATCATTTGCATCTTCAAAAAAGATGCATCAGGTCTCTTATATAACCCATGTCTTTCTCCGGAACTCAGGAAGTAGGCAGGGGAAACATACATACATACACAAACACGAAGGTGCATTACTATATGTGGTCGGGTAAATACCCTGTATTCCCACAGTAGATGCACAGAACATTACACAACAATGTAACGATACAAATTTGCCTCGAGTTATACTGAGATACAGTTTAAACCCTTGACTACTGAGACGCGACCAACATTACAACAGCTGCAAGAGGTATAGATCCTCATGAGACACCGCAATTGCCTCTTGCTGACTCAGCTCTGCATCACTATTCACACGGATAGGACAGAAGAGTTTCTTCAAGTTGATTTTGCATTCACTCATTTTGCCTAAAGTCAGCATTTCCCATAGTGTAGAGGTGTCACCTGACAGTCATGTATCAGTTGCAGGAGATGAATAGACCAAGATAATTCAAGGGTAGTGCCAGATTAGCTTGGCGCCGTCAGGCGCCAAGCTAATCTGGCACTAACCTTGAATTATCTTGGTCTATTCATCTCTTTCTGCATGGCGTGTGGAGCTAAATGGGTAAATAAAGATGCTCGACGCACAATGATCTGCGACCACTGCCAGGGAAGAGGCTAACAGGATGAGTAAAATTAATGATCTTGTCATTCTATTAAAACAGGGCGATCACTCCTTCGTCAAGACGACAAAACGCACTACCGACAGCCGAAGGTTTAACGGGATGAGGGCGACGTTGACCGTTTCAGACCTGATTTGCAGTTGTGGCGGCGGCAGAATACACAGATCACGTGCAAAATAAATCGCTCCATCGTCAGGCTCAAAGGTGTTGTTAGCTGGGTTCTAACCACAAGACCAGGAAACATTATCGAGTTAAGTTCCCTGATGCGGCTCTGACGTCAGAAAATGAGTATCGTTAAGGTGCGTTGGCACAGCTCGTGAGCCACGTTTTTCCCGCAATAGTTCCTGTTTAACTCATTCTACCTCAGACACACCACAGCAAGATAAGGCTCGACCATAATAGTTCAAGGGTGATGCCAGAATACCTTGGCGCCTACGGGCGCCAAGCTATTCTGGCATCACCCTTGAACTATCATGGTCGATCTGTGTCCTGCACTGCAATGCAGTCTTCAGAGGACAACGGCAAAATTTAAGGATTTCGGTGTTGGGGTAGAATGAGTTAAAGTTTTAAGTTTTAATCCACTTCTTTGAGAGAAAGTGTTTACTTAATGTTTCCCCGACTAAATTCACGCGAGTAAATGTTGTCTACCTGGCCGTTTTTGTCTACACCGCTCAAGTAAAAGGAGGAAAAGCAGTTGCGGGGCTCACGAGGATCTATGCCTCTTGCTTTTGCTCTTTAGACACACGTGTGTGTGTGTGTGTGTGTGTGTGTGTGTGTGTGTGTGTGTGTGTGTGTGTGTGTGTGTGAAGTTCGGGTTGGTTAACCCCTTTCGAAGTCATACGGGATTCAACGTCAATGATCCCCACCCGTCACAGGAGCAATGGATATATATTATACAGAGTGGTTTCAGCAAGAGGCATAGCTAAACATGCGCCTCCGCAATTCGCAAGGGCTTATGAGGATCTATGCCTCTTGCAGCTGGGTGGTGTTTCCGTTTTTCGTGGCCATGAATGGGTTAAACGCGGCAGTGGTTCTATACACACTAGGTTTAGAGACATGTCTGTTACTCTATGTCTTACTTTCTTACACCCCAAAGGCCACTAGCACGAGTGAGCTTAATCCTGCGCCAGCCACTAAGCAAGGTGCTCCGCTACAGCGGAGCACCTTGCTTATTGGCTGGCGCAGGACTAAGCTCACTCATGCAGCTGGCAACAAGGGGCTACAAATAAACTTGACTTGCATGTATACTCCTGGCATGAAGCCGCCTATCCGAATGCAGCACGTCCAGAATGAGTTAAAACGCTCCGCATGGAAAGGCAATAAAAAACAGTGGTAAGGAAAACAAACTGTAGACATCCGCGGACAAGTTTCCATCACGTCACAAAAACACACAGCGTACCTGTCGAGGCAAAATAAACTGGAATATGTAGTTGTTTTTAAGCGAAGTAAAACAGGTTTCATGATCCAGAACATTTTTTTTTTTTTTTTTTTTTTTTTTTTTTGAAAGGGGGGGGGGGGGAGGGGGTTCAAGGATTCGGAAAGTCTCCCCTTTTCTTTTCATTTATTACTACAATTTCGACTGCAACCCCTTCCTCCCTTTTAGTAGGTCCTCTCTTAGGGTGCGTGGAAATTTAGCTCTCGGTGGAGGCATGGAATGTATGCCCCTGCAGACACCACAGTAAAATGTGGTTGTCTTTGCAGGTAGGCAGAAGTCCCCTCATTTCCACCAGTATGCCGAATGGTGTGCTGACGAGGTCGCCTAGACCGAAACAGCTGTCCACACCGGCAAAACAATGTAGACCCTCCCCCCTCCCTTGGGGGAATCTAGATTTAAATTTCTATGCATCAGGGGGCTAGAAATCCAGTGAATATGCGATACGCCTCCCTTGGGGGTGCGGGGGGGTTCTCATATTCATTACTTCCAGTCACTTACTTTGCGCACCCTTCTTTCCTATCCTGTTTTGTGTGTGCTTTGACTAAACTAGATCTATGATCATTGTTTGATAATGCACAATTCTCTCCCCTGACAGTTCCTTTACCTACCTTACTTTGTAATCTTCCGTATGAATTTATTATTTGTTTTGATTTCTGTTATTGTGGCTTCACTATAATAATAATAATAATAATAATAATAATAATAATAATAATAATAATAATAATAATAATAATAATAATAATAATAATAATAATAATAATAAAATTATTGTTATCTTTATCATTATATTTTATAGAGCTGTTAATTGCCGGGGCAGAGCGAACGCTACAGCTGCAAGAGACATAAACCCTCATGAGCCCCAGCAGTCTCTTGTTTAGTCATGTGTCTTATGTCCTTCGTGCGATTCACGACTGTGTTCTTCACGCTAATGTCGCTCAGCGTGTAGTCGTTTCAGACAAGAATTAAATTCGTGATCAATGGTAGTGAAGGGGCTGGCAGCAAAGGGGTTACTGTTGCGAGCATCCTGTCCAGTAAAATTGCAACGTTATAGGAAGCCCGCAGACATTGTCTGGTCGTTGTCTATAGCATTACGATTTAAGTCCGTCTCGTTCTGTTGCAGACGCTAAGGTCCAGGGGGCAGTTGCATGAGTGAGCTTAGTCCTGCGCCAGCCACTAAGCAAGGTGCTCCGCGACAGCGAAGCACCTTGCTTAGTGGCTGGCGCAGGACTAAGCTCACTTATGCAGCTGGACCCAGTAGCCTAGCAATCACTCTGAAATAATACGACGGAAGAAGAACCTCTGGAGAATTCTAGGTCACAAAGGACCAAAAGGTCTGGCCTAATTCGTACAAATGGATTTGTCAAGTCCTTCAGAGCTTAAGAGAGAGAGAGAGAGAGAGAGAGAGAGAGAGAGAGAGAGAGAGAGAGAGAGAGAGAGAGAGAGAGAGAGAGAGAGAGAGAGAGAGAGAGAGAGAGAGAGAGAGAGAGAGAGAGAGAGACTTGTCTAATACCATTGCTAATAAGCTATCGTGCGCGTCACGCGGATTGCCTCCCCTGTCTGACCAAGTCCGAGGCAACTTTGGTCACCACTGAAGGGGCACGGGACTATGCCAGATTGTGATCAGCTTATATTCATGAGGGAGCTTAAATCGCGCGCAAGCCACTAACATACGGTGTTTCGAGTTAGGCTCGTTTTATTGCGCGCAAGCTACGAACATACGCTGTTTCGATTTAGGCTTGCTTCAGTTTATCAGGCCAGCTTGTCATTTGAGGCCAAAAAACCTCTTTAAATTTTCTCGGCATTGAACAGGTTAAAGAAATGAAAAGGTCATACCACCCAGCCGCAAGAGGTATAGATCCTCATGAGCCCCCGCATTCGCAGGGGCTCATGATGATCTACGCCTCTCGCTGACACCACTTGGTATCTCTATGCCTGGGCCGGACAGCTAGGCTTTTGGGGCGTTGAATTAACGAACGTTTCAAAAGGACACTCTGCGTAAGCTGGCACTGAACGGGTTAAGATGCATGAGGCGAGTTCCCGCGGCAACTGACCTGCGGGGACTCATGAAGATCTATGCCTCTTGCAGGCGGATGAAGTTCACTGTACATTTCATCTAGTTAAGGGGACGTCAGGATGGTTCAGAGACAGCGTCAGACAAGTAGAGCTCAACGAAAAAGGTCAGAGTTGCGACCCTTGCAGAATCAGTCGTGACTGACCCGGAAGGATTACCCTTCAGTAAGTCTTATTGACGACTCGATACAAATGGCGTCTCATGTTAATCTCTGGCACCGCTGAAGAAGAACAGACCCAAGTTGCAGGAAATCTTTCCAGCTCAGCAACTGCCAACCAGTTGACCAGCTGCACTGCACCGACATTTTTGCGTGGGCTTAAAAATAGTTCCAGCGGCTTTGTTTTGAGCTATGACAGGCACTAAATTACGGGCAACTGGCCCCAGATTCTTGCCAGTGAGCCTCGACATCTTGGAGAGGCTCATGAGAATCTATTATGCGTCCTGCAGTTTACGAGCTTGGTGGGAATGCAGAGTACCGGCCTCCTCTGCATCTCGAGTACGTCATTAATTACTTTAAGTCTGTTTCTCCCGTCTGATTCAGGATTTTCCACGTTCCACGTTCTCCAGAGTCGGCGATCCATAACGGGTTTATCTTACCTAACCTAACCTAAAGGTCATCGGGCCGACGTCGGCCCGACGGCCTTTGCTTGCTGGTTACGTACATTGTGAAACTTATCAGAGAGGGCCAGAGTCCCAGTAGAGGTCCTTGATACATTTCCTTTGGCACTGTAGTGCAAGTCAGTGCGACAATCTGAATTAATGTCGGGGAAAAAAATGTCTGTAGACGAAAACAAGTTTACTTTTAAAACTTCTTTCATTCGTCAGTATTGTGTGTGTGTGTGCGTGTGTGTGTGTGTGTGTGTGTGTGTGTGTGTGTGTGTGTGTGTGTGTGTGTGTGTGTGCGTGCGTGTTTGTGTATGTGCGTGTGTGTGCGTGCGTGTGCGTGTGTGCACGTGCTTAAGTGTGTATTTATGTGTGTGTTTGTTTGTGTATGTATGTGCGCGTTTGTGTTTGTGCCTGTGTGTGCGTGATAGTGTGTGTGTGTGTGTGTGTGTGTGAGTGTGTGTGTGTATGTGTGCGTGCGTGTGATTGTGTGTGATTTTGTGTGTGTGTGTGTGTGTGTGTGTGTGTGCGTGTGTGTGTGTGTGTGTTACGTTTGTGTTGTGTTGTTCTTTTGAGAGCATGTGTGTGTTGATCATAGGAAAGATCCGATATTCATTTGAGTTATTTTGGATAAGAATTACGTATCTTTTTAGCAGGATTCATTTTCTTTTGCCTTGAGAATTGCGATCGATTTCTGTTGAGTAGCTAAAATGACGCGTCTTTTCGTTACATTGTGGCGGTCCGACCTCGTTTGAGGTAGAACGTTCTCGAAACGGCCGCGATTATGACGTCAAAGTTGTTGGTTACATTTCGTAACAGTGTATCGAATGCACCTAGATGTTAGTCGAAAACTGTAGTAACTTGTAGAGTATTCTCTTTCACGAATATTAATAATTTTTGGTTACTTTTTCTTTTATGATTGGTTGAGTTGTGTGAATTTGATGGATTTATCTGGAAATCTGTAATAGTATAACTATAAAAGACGGTGTTAAGAAATATGTGTGTATATTGTATGAGAGACGCAGTGTATCAAAAGTGTTGTCAATGCATTGTAGAGGAGACCGTGTATCAGAGTGAATGCATTTTTGGATGCATTGTGCTGAGGTTGCATCGCCGCAATAAAATATTGTTGGAATTGTTATTCCAGTGTGGTCTACAACCTTGTGCCACGTGTGACGAGTTGCAGCTGAGTGAAGTTTCCTTACAAGAACCCTACGTGCGTGCATCTGGTGTAATTGTATCATACTACGACTACGACTACCACGTAACAGTGTGTGTG
The DNA here is from genome assembly GCA_036245525.1 of Semisulcospira habei. NCBI lineage: Eukaryota > Metazoa > Mollusca > Gastropoda > Semisulcospiridae > Semisulcospira > Semisulcospira habei. The sequence continues at coordinate 173,474,340 of BTPG01000006.1, read as the reverse complement.
TGTGTGTGTGTGTGTGTGTGTGTGTGTGTGTGTGTGTGTGTGTGTGTGTGTGTGTGAGAGAGTGTGTGTGTGTATGTGTGTGTGTGTATGGTTATTGTTGTTGTTGTTGTTTAGGTCAATTTCTAACAATAAACGCCTGTTGACGTGAGAAGCACGTCAGAGAGAAGCACGTCAGAGAGTCTAGCAAGAGGATTTACATAATGCCCATTAGCCGCCAAAACGTGCACGAGACGCGGGAGAATAAAAGCTTCTTTTTGTCTGGCACTTTGCGTAACTAGCTCAGTCGGACAAATTGTCGGCCCAAAAGCTGCCTAAATACATTTGGGACTTGACGCATCGGGATATGCGGCAAAAAGGTTAACTCATTCAAGACGTGCTGCATCCGGATACGCGGCTTTCCAGACGCAGCACGTCTCGAATGAGTTAGAAAGCAACACGCAGAACAAGGAGAAACAAAACTCGTTAAACGTTTAGGGCCTGTCCACCATAAAGGTGATTTCAAAGACGGGGTACCGAATAGGGTCTGAACAAATTTGGACACCAGCAGGATTCGAACCCGCGACCTTTCGAACTAGTGATGAACGCTTTACCAGCTCCCCAACAAGAACAATTAGAAAAACAACAGAAACAAGAACGGAAAGAACAAGATCGACACCACCCAAAAATAAGACAAAAATAAAAATAAAAATAAAGCCAGAAAGACAACAAGTACAGCAACATCAACAGCAACATCATCGTCAACACCAACGAGAACAGGAATAGCATCCTCGTCATCAACACCAACGAAAAACAACATTATCAACAACAACAACAACAACACGACACCACTGTGTGATAAACTCCTCGGATACCACCTTGGCATCAATCGCCCGAGCCTTCAATGTTAGTTATCTGAACATTACTGCGGGGCTGCACTAACCCAGATAAGAATAGGCGAGCTGGTATGTGATTTTAGGCCTTACAGCCTCCGGTCGTAAGATCCAAAATCATAGAACAGCACGCCAAAAAATGGTGTCACCAAGATTTGAGTACGCGTCTCGCGAGATCTCTTGTTTCCGACGGCGGCATGCTTGTTTTATTATCTCGCAGGCTGTTTGCGGCTCATTACTGGTTTATATTGCTCGCTCTAACGACCTCCATTCTCTGCGGTTCAGGCGGGGTCAAAGACGTTAGCTTACGCCAAATGCGCTTGACTGTTTTTGTTCGGTGGAGTTGGGCGTCGGTTCTCAAGTCGGTATACAAGTTCCGGGGCAGATTCAGTGTTCTTTATACAGTTGGGGTGTGGGGGTGTGTGTAGTTGCTCTTTCTGGGGAAGTCTAAATGTCACGTAGTTTCCGGGGCGATTTATTTTTTATGCAGTTACAGGGGAAGTTTACGGTCTTTATCAAGTTCATTTAGGGGGCTTCTTATTGGTGAATTCACGCGAGAACTACTACTTTTCTGTATATACACATTTTCCGGAGCAAGTCGTCCTCGGCTATGCATTTTCCAAGGCAATGTGCTGCTTATACAGTTTCCGGGAAGCTTGTTCGTTATATGAGTCTATCCTGGCGGGACACTGAGCGCGTTCTTGATGCAGTCTCAAGGGCAGTATATGTTCTCCTGTGCAGATTGTTCTTTATGCAGTGTCGTAGGCAACGTTCTATCTCCAGAATCCTCGGCTGTGATCTTAGGGGTTAGAAACACGGCAGTGAGTCAAGTTATCTTTACTACGCAGTTCTTTTCGGAGCAGCCTGGCCGGTGTGCTCTTTATCCGGAGTCAGACTGAGCAGCCCGGGGCAGTGTGTTCTTTACACGGCAGTCAGTCAGTTCAGTCCGGAGCAGTCAAAGTCCCCGGGCAGTTCCGTGTCACTAGTTTTCATCGGTTTTTGAGGCAGTTATACACGGTTACACTAGTAATAAGCAACTACTAAACTGATTCATTAACTCATTAAACCGCGTGTCCGGATGCCGTTCGTCTCGAATGAGATAATGACAAAAACTGAAGTATGCATGATCATAGTAATGTGGGCCGTTTGTCATAAGCGGCTTTAATCTTAGAAAATGCTAGTCCTGGCCGGAACATGTATAATGAACACAATCTCCAGACGTTATTCCCTGGAAGATGCATAATGCACACAATTCAACACCAAGCGGCCACTAAACTGAAACCTACCCTGCTGCTGCTTATTTGTCCCGAAAAAAGCATGCTGTTCCCCACAGAGGCATAAACCCGCTCCACTGAGGAGTCGCGGAGTCAGTCGCCGGTGAGGTTTTCTCGTTTACGTGCGGTATATAACCATCTGGCCCTCACAGCGCGAAATCAGGTAAACATAAAATCCTCGGGCTTGGCTTCAACAAAGTCTGATGGCCAACGTCGGCCGCAGTTGGCCCGCGCACAGCTGTGCGTGGGGCAACTGCAGCCGACATCGGCCCGCAGACCTTGTGCACAGCGAGAGCAGATGAAACAATCGGATGTGAGAGATAGCATGGTTCCTCAGTCAGCACCTTTTCTCTCACTAAGGCTAAGGTGCTGGTGGGCCTCTGCAGTCGTGGGAAAGTGCGAGCCGCTTAAAGGTATTCAAGCTCCAGTTAGCATCTTCTGTTTGCCTGAGTGAGGACACACCGCGTGCTCTGCAGGCATCGGTTTTGGCGAAGAACACGCCAAGCGCCAAGTAATTGGCTATCCTGTTTCTTGCGCCGGTAAAACAAAACGAAAAACAAGGCAACGAGAGAGAGAGAGAGAGAGAGAGAGAGAGAGAGAGAGAGAGAGAGAGAGAGAGAGAGAGAGAGAGAGAGAGACTGACTGACTGACTGAAACTTTATTTATCAAGGATTGAGATATTAGGCGCACAGGCCTTTCTTCCAATCTGTCCTTGCTACATCTACTAACATATAATAACAGGCAAAGCTACATTACACTCACAAACAACATCGAAAGTAATGCGAATTACGACAACACTACAAACTGCAACAATGATTTAACAAAACACACAGGTACCCATACGAAGATGTTTGCACGTGTCATAATATCCGTTTGCGGGAGCCCTCCCCAGACACTCCCACCCGGGGGGCACGCCGGCCACAAATATACTTTCACTCGAATGACATGCTAAGCACATCGTTTGAATAAACTGTGCACCGGCACTCCATCCCCTGACCAGGTCTATACGGGAAGCACCCCCACAAACGGCACGTGAACGCAAATGGTATAATAAAAATAATAGTTGCATAAAAAGAAATAAAAATATATTATGTTTAGACAACACGAGATAATTAAATTTACGTTGCCTTGGATACTACTTGTACAGCTTTGCTTTAAAAGCAGCTAGGGAATTAACTTGTTGTAGATGCAGAGGAATAGAATTCCACAGGAAACCACCTGAGTATGACAAACTGGATTTATACAAATCAATGCGGGGCCGTTTTATGCTCAGGTTGCTCCGAGAGGTGCTGTATCTCTTCTCAGTAAGAGTAAAAAGTTCCGATAAGTAGCCGGGGGCCTTACCCTTAAGAGCTTTGTGCACTAGTACGCACTTGTTAAATACTAAGTGTTTGTCAAGAGGAAGGAGTCCAGCTGCCTCGAGCCTCGCCTCAGTGGGTAGAGATGAGCTAGGAATAATGAGTTTGGCTGCTCTTCTGTATAGCGAATTTATTTTCTTGAACTGAACCTCCGCTACAGCCATCCCAAACTGTTGAGGCATAATCAAAGTGGGGCTTGATGTATCCATTGAAAAATAGTTTACGCGTGTTCAGATTAATGACCGCTTTCAGTTTAGACAGTAGACAGAGAGAGAGAGAGAGAGAGAGAGAGAGAGAGAGAGAGAGAGAGAGAGAGAGAGAGAGAGAGAGAGAGAGAGAGAGAGAGAGAGAGAGAGAGAGAGAGAGAGAGAGAGAGCGTGTGGTGTGTGTGTGTATGAATGTGTGTGTGTGTGTGTGTGTGTGTGTATGAATGTGTGTGCGTGTGTGTGATGTGTGTGCGTGTGTGTGTGTGTGTATGTGTGTGTGTGTGTGTGTGTGTGTGTGTGTGAGAGAGAGAGAGAGAGAGAGAGAGAGTGAGAGAGAGAGAGAGAGAGAGAGAGAGAGAGCGAGAGAGTGTGTATGAGTGTATCTGTGCGTGTGTGTGTCTGTATGTATGCATGTATGCATGTGTGTGTTTGTGTGTGTGTGTGTGTGTTTATTTGCTTGTTTGCTTGTTTGAATACGTGCGCGCTGCACCGGTGCGAGTGGGAGGAAGGGGGTGGGGATTTGGGAGTGGCGGTGGGGAGGGGGAAGGGTTGGGTTGGAGGATTAGGTTAAACTTAATTTGAAAATATATTTACACCTTCGGAATGAAGAAGTAAGAGTTCTAGTCCGTTTTGGTCCGTGTTATTTCTTTTTCATTTCCCTTCAGACCGGAAGCACAGCAGGGGAAGTTCAAAGACTGGGATATGACTAGAAGGAGACGGTTCGCACGCCAAACTCCTTACACCCTGACGATGACACTATCAGATTTATTAGACACCCTTTGAGGGCTTCAGTTCTGGAGACAGATCGAGCATGACAGTTCAAGGGTGGTGTCGGAATAGCTTGGCGCCGCTAGGCGCCAAGCTATTCTGACACCACCCTTGAACTGTCATGGCCGATCGATGTCCTGTTGCAGGGGGACAGAGTTTATCGGTTAAAATAATCGGATACGTAAAAAGAACTCGTACTAAAACAAATATTATGCATCGTTTGCTATTTTTAAAAAAAAGAAGAAAGAGAAAATGAAGACAGAATAATAGTCATTTAAAACAGAAGTTTATCTTGACGTCTTCACGTGAATTTCTAGTTTTGGTCTCTGACGGAAATATACCTTTTAAATAAAACAGATTAACTCATTCTACCCCAGACACACCACAGGAGGATAAGAATCCACCATGATAGTTCAAGGATGATGCCAGAATAGCTTGGCGCCTACGGGCGCCAAGCTATTCTGGCATCACCCTTGAACTATCATGGTCGAACTGTGTCCTGCACTGCAATGCAGTCTTGAGAGGACAGGGGCAAAATTTAAGGATTTTGGTGTTGGGGTAGAATGAGTTAAGGCATGAAGCGAGCGTCACATGTACAGAATCATCTCTTATAATACTGCAAATCAAATGATACACGTTGATTACAAACCATTCAGTTAGATGCGCATAGATAATGCTTGAGTTATGTTCGAAGTTTAACCCTTTAACTGCCAGTGGACGTATAATATTCTCTTATTGAAATCATTGTCGATTCCGCTTCAAGGATTCCGCCAGCCGTCTAAAGACCATGAGCGAGCTTAGTACTGCACCAGCCACTACTAAGCAAGGTGCGCCGGCCGGTGTCATGGCTATAAAGTGTTATCTACAAGAGGCATAGATCCTCATGATCCCCAGCAACTGCGGGGTCTCGTGAGCATCTATGCATCTTGCGTTTGGGTTGGTGTTTACTTTTTCTCGGCAGTGTGAGGGTTAATCAACAAACCGGCGTGTATCTGGTCTCGCGAACGTTGACGATCTGAAAGTTAAGTCGATCGCTCGGTAAACATAGCATTATGTGGCGTTGCATCATATCGCGGCTCTTTTAACCCTCTCACTGCCAAGATAGAGCACACACAAGAACCACCCAACTGCAAGAGGCAAAGAACCTCATGAGCCCCCGTATCTGCAGGGGCTCATAAGGTTCTTCGCCTCCTGCTAGCTACTGAAATTGCATGATCATGTTCCCTTGGGTGGATATGCTTTTTTTTTTTAACAACGGGTCAAGAAACTCAGCTCAGTCTTGGCAACTCGTAGAGAAGGCGTTGAAGGCCCGCTACCGCCGTAACTGTTCAAAGATACACTTCTGTAACAGATGGTTACGAAATATAACACACAAATCTAGTCATGGTTCATTTAGACACAGGACAATCCAGTTCAGCACACCTCGTCTTTATATCAAGTAAAATGACATTGACTCCACGCCGTTCTATAAACACAACGCTATCGGTACGAGAAACAGCTAAAAATAGAGTTACACGCTAACGGCTGTACAAAATAAAGTAAGTGGGATTACGCGTGCGATTTTGCTGCGTGTCCAGACCGCTGTTCAAGTTTATTAGGTGTGTCGACAAGGCCGCATAAGAAACACAAATGGATCTGAAATGTCTTCAGGTTTATGCGTAATGGTACTTTCAACCTAAAAACAACAACAACAACAAAAACAAAGATAGTGTGGTGCAAGAGACACCAGCTTTTAACCTCATACTGTTTATTTTTTTCCGCCCATCACTGCACTTCCGAACGTCATCACGCCGATGCCGACGGACGGAATCTCCATTTCATGCACACCATTAAAACCCAGATGACACCTCGATGTGAGAAACTGCTAAAATAGATTTTGGTCTGCAAGAGGCATAGATTTCATGAGCCCCTGCTGTGGCAGGGGCTCATGATAATCTATGCCTTTTGCAGATGAAAGGGATTTAATTCCTGGTGCTGGAATATTTTGCTCTTGGGCAGGTGTGTTTTATCAAGCAACGGGGAGAACGAAGGAAGGGGGGTGGAGGGAGAGAGAGAGAGAGAGAGAGAGAGAGAGAGAGAGAGAGAGAGAGAGAGAGAGAGAGGGAGAGAGAGAGAGGAGCACTGAACTAAAGACGTTGTTTTTTAAGGATGGAGAGAAGGCAGGCCTTTTTTCATATTTGTCCTCAATAACATTAGAAAAAGTTACAATGAACAAACAAACACCATTAAATCACAGGTATTACACACACACACACACACACACACAAACACACACACACACACACACACACACACACACACACACACACACACACAGAGAGACACACACACACACACACAAACACACACACACAAACACACACACACAATCACACACACACACACACACACACACACACACACACACACACACACACACACACACACACACACACACACACACACACACACACACATACAGACGATAAATACAATTAAAATTTAAAAAGAGAACAAACGAAAAGAACGAAAGAAACTTCATTTTCCAACTATTGAGATATTAGGCGAGCAGGCCTTTCTTACAATCTGTCCTTGCTAAGCTACTTAAAAATAAAAGGAGCATCAAGAGAGAGAGAGAGAGAGAGAGAGAGAGAGAGAGAGAGAGAGAGAGAGAGAGAGAGAGAGAGAGAAATTCTGATTGTGTTTACTGTTACTTTATCCAGCGTAAGCCGTTAACGTCTGGAGCACGATCAGTCGTTAAATGCGATATCAGGATATCTGTAGGTCCAAGCACTGAAACTGCACGATTTATTGTCACCATAATTGTCTTGATATGGCGTGTTTCCATCCCACAATCTGCTGATTGTAATTCAAATGTTACTCAACGTGGATGACGGGATGCGGAATAAATTCGACGTTTGTTATTTCATTACAAGAAGACGCGCGTGCTTACGTCTTCCAACTCCTGCAAGTGTCGCTTCTGAGATATCGCACAAGAAGCTGATGTGGCAATTGATAGTTTGAGCATGCACGCAGGCGAGCTTTTGAAAAAGAAAATAATGCCCCGTAAGCAACAAAATATTTGTAACCCTTTCCGTGTCGGTAGCGGTTTTAGTCGCCATGATTCCTGTCGGAATCATCGCGACTAAAACCGCTACCGACACGCAAAGGGTTAAATAAATAACTGCACGGGATTGATGCTCCGGAGTGCGCTGCATAACAAAACGAGGCATTAATACCAAATTAAATCAAGTAAAATTAGGCCACCAAATTAGACCGGAGCGATTTAGTGCCAACGTGACCTGGGTCGCATCACAATCTCTTTCCATCAAGGGAAGTAGTTGAGCCACATAAAAACCTACCCACACTATAAGAACATACAGGCTCGGTCAGTGCTTTTTGGGAAATTGTTAGTTTTAGTTTTACTCGTCCTATAGATCTGCCCTGTTAAGGCAGAAGACAATAAGTGGATGTCTGTAAAACACACACACACACACAAGATTTTCATTGCATTACAGTGAAAAGGACTGAATTACAATTCTAAAGACAGTTCGAGGGTGGTGCCAGAATAGCTTGGCGCCTATGAGCGCCAAGCTATTCTAGCACCACCCTTGAACTATCATGCTCGATCCATGTCTTGCTGTGGTGTGTCGGGCTGAATGAGTTAATAGTTTTCACTCCTAATGTAGTGTTACTCAGATCTTTCGCAGAAGCAGAACCACTAGAAGAGCAACCCCTCCCCTTTCCCCTTTGGTATATCGTATTACTGCGCCATAGCTCTAGAAAATTTGTTGACACTCAAGGAAAAAAATCCTTGATTTGATTTGTCGTTTGACGTCTGCATTAGACTTAAGAGACAGATCGACCATGCTAGCTCAAGGAGTTTGTCAGATTTGCCAATAGTTGCTTGGCGCCCAGCGGCTGTTCTGGAATCACCTTCAAACTATCATGATTCACCTTGTTATAATGTAGAGGCGCCAAACTATTTGAGCACCACACTTTTACTATCACGGTCGACCCCACACTGGTTGTCTCCCTCGATTCGCTGCGCTCAGCGCAGCGAATCGAGGGATACACCCAGTGTGGATTGACCCATACCGTGCTGTAAGGGTGTCTGGGCTGCATGGCTTGACCAAACATCCGGCCTCTCGAAGATATTCAGTTGCGAAGATCGTTGTTTTCATACTAAAGAAACACTTTTATACACCGCTCTTAGAACAAATATCATGCCGTGCCAGTAGACCTAACACGGTTTATTTTCAAGAAACTAGTGCAATGTCAGTGTCAGTTGTGCTGAACAGTCGTAAAAATGGAAGATTTTTCAGTCATGAAATGATGAAATGACTGAATTTACTTCCCTCAATGTGCCTCAAATATACTGATTGATCACAGTACTACAAAAATACATTGCCAAGCGAATGATACGTCACGTCGACAAGTCAAGTTGATCAAGTTTTCAAACCTGAAACAGCACAGGTCGTCATGATTGACCTTGATATTACAATCTGGCAGTTTCCTGCCAGAGTTCGCTTACAGCATTGAAAACTGACCTTTTTTTCTGTTGTGGTCTTTTGACCAAAATGGTCTAACTGTACGACAAATTCAGAAAGTCGCCGAAGTAAAAAATAACCCATATTAGGTCAGCAGGCACTGAATATTTGATCTTAGAGTAGCATAGAAATGCATTTCTTTGCGGAGATATTAACCTTTTGCGTGTCGGTAGCGATTTTTGTCGCGATGATTCCTACAGGAATCATCGCGACAAAAACCACTACCGGCACGCAAAGGTTAACAAAAAAAAAATAAAAATAAAGTGCGCTCATATGTCAAATGGCCCATAACTTCATTTGGAACGTGATATGCGTATCCGGCACGTCTTCAAAGCTAACTTTATCCGCCGCATATCTGTCTGCGTCACGTCCCGTATGAGTTTATCATCATTCTGCACTGCACAACCAGTCCCGGCATCGGCACGGCATTCCACTCTCTGTTGACTAGAACCCAGAAGGCACAAAGAGGGCAAACTCGCACTTAATGCATTTGTTGCCACCAGTTCGGCAAAACAAATGCCGGTAACCGCAGCTGTGTTGGCGCCAAGCTAATGCCACCCTGACCTCTGTCAGCAGACGCAAATGAGTTAAATGACGTAACAAGTCCTCAAGAGGCGTAGATCCTCATGAGCCCCCGCATTCGCGGGGGCCGCATGAGGATCTATGCTTCTTGTTGTGCTCGTTACCTGTTATTGACTTTTTTTTATCCGATATGAATTGGGATTAAGGCATAGATCCTCATGAGCGCCCGAAGCTGGAGGCTCGTATTGATTATCAGCACCTCATTCGGGGGATGGCATCTTGTTTGCTCTGCGGCAATGAACTTGCTGGCTCGACGATCGTCTAATAATCGGCGTTCCTGAACAGCAGTGAAATCATCAAACAATTATGAATCATTTTGTAAGATGAAAACTCCAAGGCCAACACAATATGTAGTTGTAGGCATAGTGTTTGTTCTTGTAATGTGTGTGTGTGTGTGTGTGTGTGTGTGTGTGCGTGCGTGCGTGCGTGCGTTCGTGTGTGCGTTCGTGTGTGTGCGTGCGTTCGTGTGTGTGTGTGTGTGTGCGTGTGTGTTTGTGTGTTTGTGTGTGTGTGTGTGTGTGTGTGTGTGTGTGTGTGTGTGTGTGTGTGTGTGTGTGTGATTGTAAAGCGCCGGCATCACCTTGTGGTTATGAGCTACAAAAATTGTCTTTACTATTTGTATCATAGCGGTTAAGTGTTCGCGCTAACGTTTTTGACAATCGTTTTTTTTTTTTTCTTTTTCAGCAGTACCTGGCCAAAACAGCGCCCACCGTCATATTCTGACCAGCAAAAGAAATGTGACATTATTGGATCGTCGCATTTCTTTTGCTCGTCAGTATAGTTGCTCCTGCCCAAAGACAATCAGTTCATGCGTCGAAAAATAAATCAAAGACGTGAGGGGCGGGGGGGGGGGGGGGGAGGTGTGGAGGGGGGGGGGGGGGAAGGAGGTGGGAGCTGGTGGAAGGGGGAGGTAGATTGGTTGGTTAGTTAGGTCAGTCAGGTCTCTGAAAATCTAACAACTGACGGGGGTGGGGGCTGCAGCGTATGAACGCGCAGCTTTTACATCGCAAGGCACTTCATTATAAATTCCCGTATTCAACGATTTTTGGTGTCCTTGCCTGGGTAACCGGTATTTCTAAAGGGTATCGTCTACCGGCTGTCACTTTCCTTTCCGGTGTTGCCGTCAAAAACCAGTAAAATACGAGAACATCCGGTTCAGGTAAACACTTCAGGACTTCGGGTTTTTAACCCTGTCAGCGCCAACACCCTACAGCAGGAGACTGATTGACCATGATAATTCAAGGCCATAGTACACAGTCCCTGCAGTCCCATCTGTTAAAATGCCTTAGTCCTAGTCTGTCCCAGTCATCCCCTCATTTTTCAATCCCCTAAACAACACTACCGCCCACTTGCTGCACATTTGCCATGCACAAAATAAAAAATAAAATAAAAAACACATCACCCGTCTCATTTCCTGGCCATCAACATGATTCTGTACCAACCCTACATCCAAGCGCAGCCAAAACTGGTACACACCTCAAATCACCATCCGCTTGGCAACTCAAACTAGTCCAACTTAAAAGAGTCCGCTGGTTAAGCCAAGACTGGTATGAATCAAAGCACCAAACATGCCTCTTCCCATCTATCAAGAGATTGTTTTCTTTGTACACAGCAGACTGTAGAGCTACTCATGACGACTGTGTCATGGACAAATACGCTGACGACACGGCACTGACAGGTCTGATTACAGATGAGGACGACAGACACTATCGACAAGAGATCGATGACTTCAGTTGTAGAGTGGTGCGATAGAAACTATCTTGAATTACATGTTGGCAAAACAAAAGAGATGGTCATAGATTTCAGGAATAACAAACAGCATCCCGGTCCTGTTGTTATCAAGGGAACAGAAGTTGAGCGTGTAGAGTCCTACAAGTATTTAGGTGTTCTTTTTGACAATGCGCTCAACTGGAAACAAAACACAGATGCTATTGTGAAAAAAACGCATACCCGTCTTTACTGTTTGAGAAAGCTCAGATCATTTCATGTAAGCAATCAGCTTTTACAGGTGTTTTACTGCTCGAGTATTGTTAGCATTTTAACTTTTGGACTGACGTGCTGGGGGAGAAATTTATGTAACAGAGACCAAGATCGCCTTAACAAAGTAATCCGGAAAGGGGGCGGGGTGATTGGTAGGGCACGGGATAATTTGGACACACTGTACAACAGACGGATTACGAACAAATTGGCTGACATTCTTGATGACAAAACACATCCACTTAGATATGAATTTGACAGCAGACGTATCGAACGAAGTGGCAGACTCCAAGTACCCAAAAGTCGTACATCACGTTACGCCAACTCTTTTGTCCCTCAGGCTGTTACCCTTTTCAACAGTAATATCAGATAGTGTCGGTCAACACTCTTCCGTCCTTAGTACAAGCCCTCTCAGTATTATTATTAGTATTATTATTAGTATTATTATTATACAAAGGTAACAATACGTCTGTGACAGTTCATTTCTTTAATTGAGTGTTGCGTTTTTATGAGTGAATGATGATGCCATGTGTTGTATGGGCAGACAGTGAATTTCCCCGTGAGGGATTAATAAAGTATTATTGTATTGTATTGTATTGTATTGTATTGTATTGTATTGTATTGTATTGTATTGTATTGTATAAGCAAATTTCAACATACTGCCTCTGTACACAATGCCAAAGAAGGCAGAAGATTAAAAAAACAACAACAACAAAAAAAAAACGTCTCTCTTACTGCCTCACCTACCTCATTTCAATATATAACGTGACCTCAAGGGTAGTGCCAGATTAGCTTTGCGCCTCATAGTCGTAAACTCATTCTACCCCAGACATACCACAGCAAGATATGGATCGACCATGATAGTTCAAGGGTGATGCCAGAATAGCTTTGGCGCCTATGGGCGCCAAGCTATTCTGGCATCACCCTTGAACTATCATGGTCGATCTGTGTCCTGCACTGCAAAGCAGTCTTCAGAGGACAACGGCATTTGGGGATTTCGGTCTTGGGGTAGAATGAGTTAAGTAACACTTCCAAAATTCGGGCACGGCGCTAAAAGGGTTAAGTCCTGTACACTAATGTGCTTACGCTATTTTTCCATCAGAAACGTGGCATATTACAACGTGACTGACGGAAAATAACTGTAACTTATAATTACCACGTGCCTTATAGAGACATGGTTACATTTAACTGTAACGTATAGCTATAGTTAAGAGGTGACTGATGGAAAATAACTGTTACTTACATCTATAGTTAACAGGTGACTGACGGAAAAAATACTCATAATTACAACGTGTCTGATGAAAAAAAAAAAAAAAAGCGTGATGGAAAGATCGACATCAAGTCAACTTCGTGTGTGCGTTTGTGCGTGCACGCGTGTGTTTGTTTTTAGTGGACTGTATATTTTGTATCACTGTGCGTTGATATCCCAGTTTTATGCATATTTTGTACTTAGTTAGTCATAGTTTTAGCAACGGCAGGTACGAAAAATGACATAGTCACTGACTGTGTTAATATCTTCACTGTTGTAAAATAAAGATTTATTGATTCATTGAACTGGCCTGAATCTAGCAAACTGTTTAACTCATTTCAGACGTGCCGCATTCGGATACGCGGCGTAAAGCCGCGTATCCGAATGCAGCACGTCTGAAATGAGTTAAACCATTTGCTGGTCCTTATCTACATCCGCATTCCGCTAGTAGGCGTCAGACAGTTAACAAATCAATCTACGTTTTATTGTCTCTATTCCAGAGGGCGTTTCGATGTCAGTGTTTGCACCTGAAAACCGCGCATCCACGTGGGTCTTCAGGATAAAACTGATTATTTCTCCAAGCTTCCGTTGGCATGCTGAAGTTAAAGCCCTTTTAGCCACTAGGTCCCCTTCCTCAAATTTTGGAGGTGTTGCCTAACGACTATGTACCTGATGTAGAAGACAGATTGATCATGATAATTGAAGGGCAGTGCCAGATGAGCGCCAAGCTCATCTGGCACTACCCTTGAATTATCATGATCAATCCATCTCCTGCTGCAGGGTCCCCGGGCTCAAAGGGTTGACAGATTCGTCGTGTTCTCCAAAGCGTTAACCCCCTCCATTGTCAGTGGACGCACATGCATAATGTCTTTGAAGGCCCTAAGCGTTGCTGGAGCATTCTCAACATTGCATAAAACTGTTTGACGAATATCAGCATCTTATATATATATATATATATATATATATATATATATATATAATGTGTTTTAATGCCGCATAACGTGTGGTTACGGTTGTTATTTCGTTGATCGCTGCGAGATTACACCGCTTTCTGTCCGTTTTACCGCTGAAGCGCATGCGCCGCTCAACTCCAAGAAACGTCAGAGCCAAGGTAAAAGATATTTATAGCTCCGAACTCCAGGTCGTCCAGCAAAACAGAAAGTAGCTGGCGATCTGATATAACGGCTTTTGTGGGGCTATATTACGGTCAGGTGTCTTAATTAATCTGTCCGTGAGTGAAACATGCAGTTATGCCCGGAAATCAATGTAACAGGTTTGTACGGTCACCGAGGACACATTGCTAGTTTAAAAGCACGGCAAATTCAAAACCAAATATCCCATCAATCATACGTCGATTATCGTAAGATGATGACGTGGTGTCGGAAATTCCCAGGTAACCAATTCCCTTGATGTCGGACTAATTTTCGTTCTTTGAAGTCTGTGTACTTACTTTTTAATTTAATGCGGGACCGTCGGGCGATCGAACGTTACACGTGGATTAAAGTTACTGCATGTTACTGCTTGTGCCACTTATATAAAACCTGAGTCGTTTATCTGCATATATAATAGACTTATGATGAGACGTAATATGTGTGAGTGTGAGTGTGATTGTGAGTGTGAATGTGTGTGTGCGTGTGCTTGCGTGTATGTGTGTGTGCGTGCATGCGTGCGTGCGTGTGCTTGCGTGTGCGTGCGCGTGCGCGCATGCGTGCATATGGGTGTGTGCGTGCGAATATACGTTTAATTGTGTGCTTGCGTGAATGCGTTGGCCGGTATGTATGTGTGTGCTTGTGCGTGCGTGCGTGTGTGCTTGTGCGTGCGTGCGTGTGTGTTTGTGTGGGTGTGCGTGTGCGTGTGTGTGTGCGTGCGTGTGTTTGTGTGGGTGTGCGTGTGCGTGTGTGTGTGCGTGCGTGTGTTTATTTGTGTGCGTGTGTGTGTGTGTGTGTGTGTGTGTGTTTGTGTACGTGTATGCGCTTGTGTGTGTGTTTCCGTGTATACGTTTGTGTGTGTGTGCTTCCGTGTGTGCTTGCGTGTGCGAGCGTGTGCGTGTGCGTGTGCGTGCGTGTGTCCGTGGGCGCAAGCGCAGATCAGAAGTTTTCATAACATAACCACACAAATGCACAGACTCCTTTCCCCCAGAATATCCTCCTGATATTACCTGTTGTTACCATTCTTCAGCCAGCACGATTCACACTGCAAGAACACTAGATTCACATGAGCCCGTGAAGCCGCAGAGGCTTATGAGAATGTATACTTTTTACCGGTAGAGATGAACCCATTTAGACCCTCAGGCGAAGGACATAATCGGCGTCTTAACCGCTTCCCTGGCACTGTACCTACTTTTTGTCTCTGCAATCTTTGTTCATTTAACGAGTTCGGCATCCTGTCTCGGAAGACAATGGAGTATGCGCTTGCTGGGTCAGTCACTGGAGTGACCTCTCCAGTGCGCAAGCCTGGGCGAAGTGTATGGAGATCCTGGGATGCCCAGTCGTCAAGATCCCCCTCTCGGCCTCGCTGATGTATCCAAAGGAATGCAAAGCAGTACGTTTGGCATCAGTTTGGCTGCAGGAGCTGCCAGAACAGTGCGTGAATACAGGCAGCTGTCTGCCTTCGGGGCTCCACTCCTGATTTGAAGGGTTTACTCCCCCACATTTGGCCGTTGGATCCAACCTGATCTCCTCCGTCCTCTAGCCGTTGGCTGTCAGAAACAGCTCATCCGCCTAGTGGTGCAATGTGAACACCATCCCCTCACGTGGTTTAGCCCACCAGCTGAGGTGGTTTGCCAGGGTGTGGCGCTTGGAGCCAGCACGTGAGAGATTAAGGAGATGGATGAGGACCAGTGATGCCCGTCCGTCCTATGTAGGACGCAGCTGCCGAACAGCAAAGGTACTACCTCTATCCAGAGCCCCCTACACCCCAACGACATTTAACGACCAAAAGCCAAAACCGTCTAAAACACATGGATACAAATTGGTCTTAGCAAGAGGTATAGATCCTCATGAGCCCCCGCAGTCGCGGGGGCTCATGAGGATAAATGTCTCTTGCCATTGGATTGTGTTCAACTTTTCTAGGCAGTAAAGCGCACAATTCATGAGATGCTTTGATTCGGAATCCTCTTGTCCCAGAAAAAAAACGTGAGCCAGAGTTATGAAATAGCTGGTGACCTACATGTACAATCGAAGCCACATCATGTACGATTTGTCAGACCCTACGCTTAACACATTCACTGCCGATAAAAAAATGAACACCACACTACTGCAAAATGTATAGATCCTCATAAGCCCTCGCATTTGCGGGGGCTTGTGAGGATCTATATCTCTCGCAGACACCACTTTGCATCCGTTGTTTATGAGACTGCTGGAGCTCTTTCATGTTGAATTTATAGATTTCAGACTATCATGTACGATCAGTGGCAGTGATGGGGTTAACCCGGACAACACAAAAACCCGCCCTCGCTCTTGTGACCCACTTCGACTGCAGAGGTTGATTTAAATCTATTTCCGCGTGCTCTAGCGTATGTCGTGCCAGCGGATCGTGAGGCCATGTCACGCGCAACGTATTCAAAATAGATAAAGACCCTGAATCGAAGAATTTCCCCTTAATTATGAGCACAACGAACGGGTCAAGTCACATTACCTCATTAACTGACTGTCGCCCTCGTCTGAAGGTTGTCTGTCTTAGTACGTTAGGTTTCTATCGCATCGATTCAATCTTCGCTGCGTTTAACTAGCATCTGTTCAATATTCTGCCAGCAAGGGGCGTGGAATCTCATGAGCGCCTGCCGCTGAAGCGGCAGGCGCTCATGAGAATTCACGCCCCTTGCAGATTCTCATAGATCGAAGGTTCTCGCCGATAAAATAACGGTCAACGAACAGGGGCGGATCAGTTACCTGGAGGGGCGAGGGGGGGGGGGGGCGGTGTTTCAACCTTTTGTTTGGGACCTTAAGCCCGATACAAAAGGCCTCGCAGACGATAGACCTGGCTTCCAGGGGCTGAAAAACCGAAAAGGGGTGGGGGGAAAAAGGCAATTGCGTGTTAACACTCTAACCATTCGCCAAAATTGTTAGAGCATTTTTTAAGTAATTTGGTGACGGGGGGTGGGGGGAGGGGGGGGGGGGGTCCGGGACCCCTGGAACCCCCTTCCACCTCCCCCCCCCCCCCAAGATCCGCCCCTGACGAACCTCTTTGGCAAGATGCAGGATGAGGTTGCAGCAGTCTCGCAAACGGTAATACCCAGTCTTGTACGTCTGCCTGGGCAGTTTATCCCGCCGTGATGCAACGATCTATTCATTTAGCTGTATTTTTGCGAGTCCTAACACAGGTGTGGGATGGTCGTTGCGTCATTGGTTACCTCCTGACACCGGTAGTAATAGGTAGGGGTTAATCAACAGACCAGATAACAGTGGCTGATCATGACTTTTGGTGTTACGCAAAAGTTGCTTGTTTCACAACCTGAACTAGAAAGGCGTTTGATGATCTGACAATGGCCAGTGTATTCGTCCGTGAATTT
>BTPG01000006.1:173402018-173452018 GCA_036245525.1 Semisulcospira habei | reverse complement strand
TCTCTCTCTCTCTCTCTCTCTTTCAATCTCTCTCTCTCTCTCTCTCTCTCTCTCTCTCTCTCTCTCTCTCTCTCTCTCTCTCTCTCTCTCTCTCTCTCTCTCTCTCTCTCAATACAGTTTCATTGAATTTAGTTTAATTCAATCCAGTTCCATTCTCTCCCTCTCACCCTCTCTCTTTTTCTCTTTTTCGTGATCTTCCTCTGTCCTGGATCACTTTGACCTGACCTCGTACTTTTGTTGTTGAACCAGGTGCTTTGGGGGCAAAAACGTGTGTGGTTTAATAGCTCATCTCTCTCTCTCTCTCTCTCTCTCTCTCTCTCTCTCTCTCTCTCTCTCTCTCTCTCTCTCTCTCAAATAAAGTTTCAGTTCAGTTCAGTTCTCTCTCTCTCTCTCTCTCTCTCTCTCTCTCTCTCTCTCTCTCTCTCTCTCTCTCTCTCTCTCTCTCTCTCTCTCTCTCTCTCTCTCTCTCTCTCTGCAACGGCAGATTTGAAAAATGACATTGCCTATGGCATTGTTAATATCTTTACCGTTGTAAAATAAAGATTCATTGATTCATTGATTCATTCTCTCTCTCTCTCTCTCTCTCTCTCTCTCTCTCTCTCTCTCTCTCTCTCTCTCTCTCTCTCTCTCTCTCTCTCTCTCCCTCTCTCTCTCTCTCTCTCTCTCTCTCTCTCTCCTTCTCGTTTCACTTTCCGTCACTAAAAAATACCGGTCTTTAGGGAGACATTCTTCTTTCTAGGACATGATCGAGGAAGCCACATAATTATTTTCTTTTGTAGACCATCATCTGTGCGCATCCTCCTAGCCACAAGAGGCATAGATTCACATGAGCCCCAGCGACCGCTGAGGCTCTTGTGAATCTATGCCTCTTGCAGAGGTTGGTCACAGAGTATCCCCGGATCGAGGGGGTGGGGGGTGGCTAAGGCTGCAGTTTCGTGCCAATGAATCGTCCATATCAATGGAAGGGACGACAACACGCTGGACAGATTTAGTGGCCGATTCACAATGGTGCTCATCCATTTCGTTTCCTTGGTGCAAAACGCAGACTGCTTTGCCTCTATCGACTGGTCAGCGGTAGCAAATCGAAGGAGACAACCAGTGTGAAGTGTACATAGTGTCATGCGTCATTTGCGTTGTTACCGATTTTCGCTCTGACTATGCCTGGCACAAAATAAGAAGCTATACTGTATACATTCTGAAGTAAGTTTGAACGTGCATAGAGTTCAAACATTCAGTGGGTTCGATCATTTCACGTACCCAATCTGCCAGAGAGATGTACTGACGAGCAATGCGACTTCACTGAAATCATCAGAAACACTAACGTGTTTCCGATGATTTCAGTGATGTCGCATTTCCTTTGCCCGTCAGTATATATTCTCAAGACCACCTGCAGCATCGTGAGTTTATGTGGATCTGTGTCTCGTGCTAGCACGGTTTTATTTTATTTTATTTTATTTTATTTTTAATTTTAAAAATATATAATTTACATCCAGACCAGACCAATGCACCAGACGAATATTGGCACGATGTCGAAAGAAACTCTGGGAAGACTTCTCTTGGGTGAGGAGGAGCACGTATTGGCCTTTCCAAGCGTAAAAAAAATCACATCTTGACCGAACTGACCAGAACGGATCTGAACGTTGCCTTGTGGGGGGGAAGGGGGAGGGGGTCGGTTGGTCCTAATACCGTGTTAACCGACGAACGACTGGCACGATGAGTTAAAATTTCAAAAGTTTTCCATACGCAAACACTTTCTATCGTCACAATGGTGTTTGTTTCTGGATCAGCAATAAGGCCACCGTATGTGGGTTTTCGGAACAAACAAAACGACAACAACAAAATTAATAGAATTTTTTAAGACTTCGCATGTCGTTTTTAAAATTATTTAATCAAGAAATCGCTATCGTAAAAAACCGAAATACGGAAACTGTTCAGAACCCTCACAAGGTGCGGCTGGGGCTTTAACCCATTCAGCCCCGACACACCACAGCAAGACAAGGATCGAGCAGGATAGTTCAAGGGTGATGCCAGAATAGCTTGGCGCCCATAGGCGCCAAGCTATTCTGGCACCACCCTTGAACTATCATGCTCGATCTCTCTCTAGAATCTCTTCAGCGGTCAACTTCGAAATTTGGGGATTTCGGGCCTGGTGCAGAATGTTTTAAAATTGCCACAGCAAAAATATTTCTGTTAATCCTTTGACTGTCTGCCGCGGTTTTCGTCGAGGCAGTTCCTGAGGGGATCGCCTCGGCAAAAAAACTGCCAACGACAGTCAAAGGTTTTAAAAAAGATAACACACGGAAAAGAGTGAGCATTTAAAGGCCCGCTATCGCGGTAACTGTTCAAAGAAACACTTCTGCAACAGACAGTTAAGAAACGCTACACCCAGGTCTAACTAGGTTTCATTTAGACACTAGGAGAATCCAGTTCAGTACACGTGACCTTCATACAAAGTAATTTGACAATGACTCCACTCCGTTCTATAAATACAACGCTATCAGTACATGTGAGAATAGATTGATGTCCTAACGGCTGCGCAGAATAAACAAGCGTGATTACGCGTGTGCATTTACTATGTGCTTATACTGCCGTTGAAGATCATTAGGCGTGTCGACAATTCAAAGCACAGCAAACGCAACTGGTGTTGGAATTGATCTTCAGAAAACTTTACTCGTAATGGTACTTTAACATCTTAATTTTCCAATGCGCGATCTGAGCTTAGAATTAACCCTTTGGAACTAATCCTGTCAAAATAATCGCGACAAAAAGCGCTATCGACACGGAAAGGGTTAAGATTAGTTTCTCTTACACAGCCAAATTTATATGTTAAAAAAAAAACACAACTAAATAAATAAAAATAAAAAATAAAACTTGACCTCTTGGTGATTTGCTAAATCCGTCGTTTACTAGATAGAGAAAAACAAGCAAAATAGTTTAACCCGTTCAGTGCTAGTTGACGCAGATTGTGTTTCTGCAATCTTTGTTAACCCATTCGACCCTGACGCACTACAGCAGGAGATGGGTCGACCATGATAATTCAAGGGTAGTGCCAGATTAGCTTGGCGCCGACAGGCGCCAAGCTAATCTGGCAATACCCTTTACTGTCATGGTCGATCCATCTCCTGCGTAGTCGTTAGATGACGCCTCCAAAATTGGGGAAATACGTGCGTCGGGCTGAATGAGTTAAGTCAACACCAAAAATACCCTAGCTGTCCAAGCAACGGGGTGTCCGCAAGAGGCATAGATCCTCATGAGCCCCCGCGACAGCGGGGGCTCATGAGGATCTATACCTCTTGCAGTTGGGTGGTGTTCAAACTTTCTCGGCACTGAAAGGCTTAAAAAGAAAACCTGCGGCGGGGAGCACAGAACAAGTATTGTAACATTCTATTTCCGACCTTGCTATCAGCGAAGTCTCCAGAAAAAGTGATGAACTTACAAGATTGAAGAGGACTGAAAGACAGGGCATCGCTATTTTGGGATTGTGAGGTACAGACTGGCTGACGAGTAGGTGTTTCTCTGCAAATATAGGCAGTTACACAGTCAGCTTTGGATATAACAAATGGGGCAAACGTTTTCTTGTCGTTATATCGAAGTGTGTTATAATCAAATTAAATTACATATTTTAATTAATTTTATTATTTTTTAAAATGTGTATTCACATTTACAAGAGTGCTTGTGTGACCTCTGTAAAAAAAAAAAAAAAAAAAAAAATCTAAAATCAGACTTTTGTTACATTTCGACCTTGTCGTAAGCAATGTAGATAGTATTTTCGTTGGTTGTTGCCACGCGGGGGTTTCAGAGCAGGCTATAACAGGGTTATCTTCACACCATTACTGCCGTAGCACGATGCGCCACTGTCATATTGTATTCAAGAGGCATGGATCCTCACGAGCCCCCGCAACTGCGGGGACTCATGAGAGTCCATACCTCTTGCCGTTTTCTATAATATCCGTGGACCAGACAGAGTCCTCAGGCAGTGATCTCGCAATGATTTTATGCGGGGGCTGATCTATAGCGACGGGCCCCCAGGTAGCAACTGTGGAAGTATAATTTGTCTTTTTGTTTTGTTTATGCGTATTTTTTTAATAACTTTTATTTGTGAAACTAGTCTCAGCCAAGCAGGAAGTATAAAAACATTATATTACGTGTTTAAGAGACACTATGATAGGGCTGTCCTTAGTTTGCTTTGTGTTTAAGAGACAATATGATAGGGCTGTCCTTAGTTTGCTTTGTGTTTAAGAGACACTATGATAGAGCTGTCCTTAGTTTGCTTTGTGTTTAAGAGACACTATGATAGGGCTGTCCTTAGTTTGCTTTGTGTTTAAGAGATACTATGATAGGGCTGTCCTTAGTTTGCTTTGTGTTTAAGAGACACTATGATAGGGCTGTCCTTAGTTTGCTTTGTGTTTAAGAGATACTATGATAGGGCTGTCCTTTGTTTGCTTTGTGTTTAAGAGATACTATGATAGGGCTGTCCTTAGTTTGCTTTGTGTTTAAGAGATACTATGATAGGGCTGTCCTTAGTTTGCTTTGTGTTTAAGAGATACTATGATAGGGCTGTCCTTAGTTTGCTTTGTGTGTAAGAGATACTATGATAGGGCTGTCCTTAGTTTGCTTTGTGTTTAAGAGATACTATGATAGGGCTGTCCTTAGTTTGCTTTGTGTTAGGGAGGTTCAGGTCGGGTTGGGACCGCTGGCGCCGGCCATGAGACGCCTTGGCGACGGGCTTCACCCGTCCCGAGCCATTGTCCATTTGTTGTTGTAAATGTTGTGTGAGTTTGGGTGATTGCGAGTTGCACCTGAGGTGGCGAAACAAATTTTCCTGTACGCGGCAACATGTATTTGGAAGAATAAAGTTTCTTGACTTGACTTGACTTGATGAGAGTCCGTACCTCTTGCCGTTTTCTATAATATCCGTGGACCAGACAGAGTCCTCAGGCAATCATGTCCTCATCTTGCAATGATTTTACAGACAGCATCTCTAGACGTTGAAAGTGTCGGGTTTAACTCACGCAAGACTCGCAGCATCCGGATACGCGGCGTGTCGCCGCCGCGTATCCGAATGCAGCACGTCTCGAATGTGTTAATGTTGCCTGCTCCAGCAACTGATGCTGACAGCGTTAACCCCTTCCAAGCCACTGTACGTACATTAATGTTTCTGAAATCTTTTGTTCATTCAACGACCAAAAGCCTCAACCGCCCAAGGAACGTGGATACAAATTGGTCGCAGCAAGAGGCATAGATCCTCATGAGCCCCCGCAGTCGCGGGGGCTCATGAGGATCAATGTCTCTAGCGGGTGGATCGAGTTCACTTTTCTCGGCAGTGAAGGGGTTAAAATTCGCCAAATAAAACGAATTCTCAATGTTTGTCTTGCCTTCACTAAGATTTTCCTACCCATCTTTTTACAAGCCACGTGAGAAGGAACAAGCAACTGATGCACCGTGACTTCCCATTTTGTCTTCTTGAGCGCCATTATTGTAAGAAACGGAAACAATATTTACAGTCGACTTCATCATCATCATCATCATCATCAGTCCCTTGCCCGAACTGGGCGTTGGGGGGACTGAAAGGCAGCAGCAACAGACAGTGCTCTCCACCGAGTTCTATTTTGGGCGGTGGCAAGCAAGTCTGGCATCTCGAGTTCGGTCCATTCTTTTATGTTTGCGACCCAACTCTTTCTCTGACGACCTCGCCGACGACTTCCTTCGAGAGTGCCTTGGAGGATAGTCTTGGACAAGGTGTTGTGTCGGGTCACGTGGCCAAACCAAGCAAGCTTGCGCCGTTTCACGGTTGCCAGAAGGGGTTCATGTGGGCCCACCAGGGAAGTGACGATGCTCCGTACATATTCGTTGGTCTTGTGCTCGCGGTATGAGATGCGAAGCAACTTCCTCAGGCACTTGTTCTCAAAGGCCTGGATTTTCTTTTCTGAGTCTGCAAGAAGTGTCCAAGTCTCACAGCCGTAGAGTAGAATAGACACTACGAGGGACTTGTAAAGCCTGTACTTGATGGTGAAGCTGATGGAGTTACTTCGCCATATCCTGTCCAGCCTGGCCATTGCGGATGTTGCTGTACCTATCCTGATACGGATCTCTGCTATGCAACTACCGTCTTTGGACAGGGTGGCTCCCAAGTACTTGAAGCTATTGACCTCTTCTAGCTTCTGGCCGTTCATGTGGATGTTGCTGCTGCTGTCGCTTGTGGTGTTGATCATCACTTTGCTTTTATCCGTACTGATCTCCATGGGATAAGACCCTGCGCTACTTGAAAGTTTGTCTGTCAGGTTTTGAAGCTCACTATTGCTGCCTGCCATGAGGTCAATGTCATCTGCGAATCGAAGATTGCACAGGGATCTGCCACCAATAGAGATTGAAGTATGGTGGTCGTGGAGGGTTTCCTGCATGATCTTCTCCAGGAATATGTTGAAAAGGACAGGAGAGAGCAGGCATCCTTGACGGACACCGATCGTCGTCCTGAAGAACTCGCCTGACTGATTGTTAAGTAGAACCGCGCTGCAGGCGTTCTTGTAAAGCGCTTCTATCATTTGGATCAGTCCCTCCTCTATGTTGAACGATCTCATGACTTGCCAAAGTCCGTCGTGCCAGACGCGATCAAATGCTTTCCTGAAATCAATGAAGTTGTGGTAGACTTCGCGCTGATGCTGCAGATGTTTCTCGATCAGGACGCGGCAGTTGAAAATCTGCTCTACAGTGCTTCTTCCAACTCTGAAGCCAGCCTGTTCTTCTGCCAGCAGTTCCTTGGCGAAAGTTTTGAGGCGGTTGAGAATGATTCTAAGCATTACTTTGCTAGGGTGACTTATCAGACTGATAGTTCTGTAGTTCTGGCACTGTTTCAGGTTTCCTTTCTTGGGGAGCGGGATCACTAGAGACTGTGTCCATTCTACTGGCCATTTCTTTTGCTCCCAGATCTTTTGACAGAGTGTAGTGAGGACCTTCGTTGTTACTTCTCCTCCATGTTTCAACAGTTCAGCAGGTACGTTGTCTACACCTGGAGACTTTCCTCCCTTCAGGCCGCGTACGGCTGCTTCCACCTCTTCAGCTAACACTGGCAGGTCTTCAGCCTTCCTGGCCCCAACCTGGTTGTTTTGGAGGATGCTGGTGTCTGGCTCAGCCTTGTAGTTATACAAGTCTCGGCAGTACTCATGGGCAGTGGGCAGATGTTCACATCTGCACGGGACATAGACGACCCCGCCCTCCACAAGTCGCCTGCTGCCTTGCAGGCCTGGCCGCTTGGCTGCGGAAAGGCTAAGGGAGGAAACCCCTGACATCAAAGCCCCCGTGTCTCCGGGGAAGGCTTTTGAGCCAGAGACTAGGACAAGGACAGTCTGATATAAAACCTACGACCCGAGGACCTCAATGCCATCGTCCCAGCTTGCTAGGCCATGGCAGTTGAACCAAGGGTTTAAAGGGTGGGGCCAGTACTGCGCACACTGCACTCCACCGAAAAGCTCCACCGCGCAGGCTTTAGGAAACGTCCACGGACCATGACACTGACCATTCCAAGTCCTGTAGCGACGGGCGAGGGGCGAAACGGCAGGTGAAAGATGTCACTGGAAGCCGCAGTCTCAAACCTGCATGCAGGCGGTTCAGGATATTGGTCGCCTGATGTTGACCTGGGGATGACAACATCACTCGGCACACCCTGAACGACCAAGCAGCCTTCTCTAGGGACAGCACTGCTTGCTCCACACGGAGAGGGGCCTAGAAAAGGTGGCCTAACCAAAGCTCATCCCCTCGCAACCCCAGTTGGCTAGCCGCGGTCAACGGGCATCTTCTCCTGCGGTCAAAAAACAAGAAAGAATAACGGATCCACTCTCATGACGACCACGACCGGACTTAACGTAGCATGCTGGAACGTCCGAACCATGCTCGACAAAGCAGACAGCAGACGCCCTGAACGTCGCTCCGCCCTCATTGCCCATGAATTGCGGAGGTTAAACATCGACATCGCCGCGCTCAGCGAAGTACGCCTTCCGGACGAAGGCAGCCTCCAAGAACTTGGTGCTGGGTACACCCTCTACTGGTCAGGCAGGCCTGCATCAGAAAGACGGCTTTCAGGCGTGGGTTTCATGGTCAAGACATCCATTGCGACTAAGCTGGAAAACCTACCAACGGGCCACTCAGACCGCATCATGTCCATGCGCCTCCCACTGAGACACCAGCAGCACGTCACCCTTCTCAGTGTGTACTCCCCAACCCTCCTGGCAGAGCCTGCTGAAAAGGACAAGTTTTACACTGACCTGCGCAGCCTCCTACAGAGTACCCCTGCAGACGACAAAGTCATCATCCTTGGCGACTTCAACGCCAGAGTGGGCCAGGACTCTGAAGCCTGGAAAGGAGTCCTCGGCAAGCATGGCGTGGGGAACTGCAATGACAATGGCCGCCTACTGTTGGAGTTCTGTGCGGAGCAGCAACTGGTCATCACCAACACTACTTTTCAGCAAAAGGACAGTCGAAAGACCACCTGGATGCATCCTCGCTCCAAACACTGGCACCTTATCGACTATGTCCTAGTGCGTCAGAGGGACCGCAGTGACGTCCTCCTCACCAGAGTGATGCCCAGCGCAGAGTGCCACACTGACCACCGCCTTGTCCGCTGCAAACTCAGGCTCCACTTCAAGCCAAAACCCAAGAAATGGGGGCCCCCCAAGAAAAAGCTTGATGTTGCCAGCCTTCAGCGTGACGATGTGAAAGCTGCCTTTCAGACAGATTTACAGCGCAGGCTCAAAGACACAGCGGACCCAGTAGACTCCTCCCCTGAAACACTTTGGGAACAACTGAAAACTGCTATTGCAAAATCCTCTGCAGAAGTCTTGGGTTTCGCCAGAAAGAAGAACAAAGACTGGTTTGACGAAAACGATGTAGAGATCCAGGAACACCTAGCAAAAAAAAGAGCCGCCCATCAGGCCCACCTAGCCCAGCCTTCCTGCCCTGTGAAGAAGTCTGCCTTCCGCCTCGTCTGCAGCAGTCTCCAGCGCAAGCTCAGAGATCTCCAGAATGAGTGGTGGACCAGGCTTGCACAGAGGACCCAGCTTTGTGCTGACAATGGTGACTACAGGGGCTTCTACGAAGCACTGAAAGCAGTGTATGGCCCCAGGCACCTGGTACAAAGTCCCCTGCGAAGCGCGAATGGCCAGGCACTCCTCACAGATAATACCTCCATCTTGAACCGCTGGTCGGAATACTTTCAGAGCCTCTTCAGCGCTGAGCGCACTGTTCAAGAAGCAGTCATCCTACAAATCCCACACCTCCCAGTAAAGGTTGAATTGGACGAACCGCCCACCGCTGAAGAGACCCTCACAGCCATCCACCAGCTCAAGAGTGGCAAAGCAGCAGGCATTGATGGAATACCGCCAGAGATCTGGAAACATGGAGGCACAGCACTGCACAACAAGCTCCATGACTTCTTTCTCTGCTGCTGGGAGGAAGGAACAATACCAAAAGATCTCCGTGATGCAGTCGTTATCACCCTGTACAAGAACAAAGGCGAGAAGTCTGACTGTTCCAACTATCGGGGAATTACCCTGCTGTCCATTGCTGGGAAAATCCTTGCAAGGCTGCTCCTGAATCGGCTGGTACCTGCCATCGCTGAAGACCAACTCCCAGAGGGCCAGTGTGGCTTCAGAGCAAACAGGAGCACCACCGATATGGTCTTTGTGCTGAGACAGCTACAGGAGAAGTGCCGCGAACAGAACAAAGGGCTGTACGTAACATTTGTCGACCTAACAAAAGCGTTCGACACTGTGAGCAGGCAAGGCATGTGGCAGATCCTGGAGCGGCTTGGCTGTCCCCCAAAGTTCCTCAACATGATTGTCCAGCTACACGAGGACCAGCAAGGCCAGGTCAGACTCAACAATGACCTCTCAGAACCATTCCCTATTCTCAACGGCGTAAAGCAGGGCTGCGTGCTGGCACCGACCCTCTTCACCATCTTTTTTAGCATGATGTTGAAGCAGGCCACAGTGGACCTCGATGATGACGATGCAGTGTACATCAGGTACCGTCTCGATGGCAGCCTGTTCAACCTCAGACGACTGCAGGCCCACACGAAAACCCTAGACCAACTGATTCGTGAGCTGCTTTTTGCTGATGATGCTGCCCTCGTTGCACACACGTCTTGCTTTGCAGATGCTGCCCAGCTCTTTGGACTCGAGGTCAGTCTGAAAAAGACAGAGGTCCTCCATCAGCCGGCACCCAAGACAGTGTATCGCCCTCCTCACATCACCATTGGCGAGTCTGAACTAAAGTCAGTGCACCAGTTTACTTACCTTGGCTGCATTATCACGTCAGACGCCAAGCTGGACAAGGAGCTTGACAGCAGGCTGGCAAAAGCGAACAGCGCTTTCGGGCGACTTTTCAAGCGGGTGTGGCACAATCAACAGCTGAAAACAGGCACCAAGATCAGCGTGTACAGAGCTGTGGTCCTCACCACCCTGCTGTATGGTTCCGAGTCCTGGGCCCTCTACCGCAGCCAACTACGACTCCTCGAACGCTTCCACCAGCGCTGCCTGCGTACCATCCTGGGCATTCACTGGAGTGACTATGTCACCAACGTCGAGGTCCTTGAACAGGCTGAAACTGTGAGCATCGAGGCTTTGCTGCTGCGGACACAGCTCCGCTGGGCGGGGCACGTCTCCAGGATGGAGGATCATCGCCTACCAAAGATCACCCTGTTCGGCGAGCTTGCTACTGGACACCGTGACAGAGGGGCACCAAAGAAGAGATACAAAGACTGTCTCAAGAAGTCACTTAGTGCCTGCCAAATCGACCACCACCAGTGGTCTTCGCTTGCTGCGGACCGTGACACCTGGCGCTTCACCATTTACAAGGCAGCTGTCTCCTTTGAGGACTCTCACAGAGCTAGCCTTAAGGACAAGCGGCTCAGGAGAAAAAACAGAGATGCCGCAGCTCAGAACCCTGGCCATACCTTCCCCTGCAGCCACTGCGGTCGAACCTGCCTGTCTCGGATTGGCCTCCGCAGCCACGAACAAGCCTGCAGACGTCGTGGGCAACTCCTATAAAATCTTCGTTCGCGAAGTCAAGCCAAGGTTTTCCGTTAGGAGTTGGCCGCTGCTGTCTTCGATGACTGTGGCTGTTCGCTGTTGAGTCTTGGTGAGGGTCCTTAGCGTTTCATAAGCCTTCTTGCTGTTGCCGTTTGCCATGACCTCTTCCACGCTACAACACTGGTCTTCAATCCAATCTTCTTTGGCTTCTTTCATCCTCTTCCTGATCTTCTTGTTGACAAGTCTGTACTTGTTTGCTGATGTGAGGTCTTGGCCTCTCTTTTTCTTCCAGGCTCTCCTCTCATCACAGAGACCGAGGATGTCATCGGTGACCCAGGGCTGTTTGCGCTTCCTCTGCTTGCCCAGCACTTCTTCTGCTGTAGAAAGTAACACTTCTTTTATATTTCCAGCAAGGGTGTCTACGTCGCAGTCCAAAGTAGCCAAGGCTGCAAATCTGCCTCCCACCTGGGCTTGGAAGACCTCTTCTACTTCCGGGTCTTTTAGCTTCTCGAGGTCGAATCGGATGCGAGGGCTCTTGCTGTCTCGTTTCAATGCCAGCTTCAACTTGAGGCTAGTAAGGACGAGGTTGTGGTCGCTGCCAATATCAGCGCCAGGAAAGGACCTCGTTTGTGCTTTGTTAACGCTGGATTTGAATCGTCGAGGCAGCAGGATGAAGTCAATCTGGTTATGGACCAGGCCTCCTGGCGATTGCCATGTCACTGTTCTTGACTTCTTGTGTGGATGGAGGGTATTAGCAACGGTGAGACGGTGACTCTGTGCGAACTCTAAAAGTCGCAGGCCTCTGTCGTTTGTTTCTCCAAGGCCAAACTTGCCAGCTGTTCCTGCCCATTGTTGGTAAGCGTCAGGGCCGATCTTTGCATTCCAGTCACCGAGGACAGTCAGAATGTCTTTCTTAGGTGTTTTCTTGATGATGTTGTCCAGTTGTTCGTAAAATTCTTCCAATTCTTCATCATCATGATCTGCTGTTGGAGCGTATACTTGTATGATAGTGATGTTGTGCGGTCGGGCGGAGATGCGGATGGAGATTAGTCTGCTTGACACGGGGGTGCAGCTGATGACAGTTCCAGCCACCTCTTTCCTTACGATAAAAGCTACGCCATGTTCGTGCTTGGTTTCTTTTCCGCTGAACCAGATTTTATGGCCTTCATCTGTTGTTGTTTCTCCAAAGCCTGTCCATCGAACTTCTGCAAGTCCTACAATGTCCCAGCGATAGCGCTTTAACTCGTGGGTGAGTTCCTTCACTTTGCCGCACTGGTAGAGTGTGCGAACGTTCCAAGTTCCGATAGTTATTCCTTGCGTGGGCAGCTTGATGGTGGGTTTGGTTCCAGTAACACACTTGTCGCCCCCACCCTGGAGACCTCCAATGGGGTGCGCGGTCGTTGGTGATCCGGGCCCCGACCGATCCGGCATGTTATTCTTATTCTGTTGCTTGTCCATCAGTCCTTTCAATGGGCTTAGGCAAACTTGGCGGCGCCCGTCTCCTCTCCAAGTATTTCAACTGACTGAGAGACGCGTCAGCCCCTCACAACGTTTCGCCCGCCAGCAGAAGCGGTTACCGGGGTGTGGCTAGGTAAAGGACCTGGAGCCAGCTGTGAGAGTTGAGTGTCATGTGAAGACCAGTGCTCCCGCCTGCCCCAAGAGGCGCTGCTGGCTGAAAAGTCAAAGGTACTACTTCTCCATGAACACTCCACACCCCACAGTCGACTTAGCTCATAACAAAAGTCGGATATAACAACACTTTTGTCAGAGGTCCCGACAGATCTCTTCCTACGTAAATTACTTCGCTTATAACAAACTTCGGATACAACAAGAAAACTTGGGTCCTTGGATGATTTGTAATATCCGAAGTTTCATGGTCATGAATTTCGGGTTAATCCATTGGATTTTGGGAGGTGTTACCTAACGACTGTGTACC
This sequence comes from Semisulcospira habei, assembly GCA_036245525.1. Taxonomy (NCBI): domain Eukaryota; kingdom Metazoa; phylum Mollusca; class Gastropoda; family Semisulcospiridae; genus Semisulcospira; species Semisulcospira habei. Next base: position 173,439,061 of record BTPG01000006.1, on the reverse strand, counting down.
AGTCGCAGGAGATGGATTGACCATCATAACTCCAGGGTAGTGCCACATTAGCTTGGCGCCTTCAGGCGCCAAGCTAATCTGGCTCTACCATGGAGTTTACTGACTACAGGGCACACATGTATTGTGAACGTCTAGCTCCTCCTCGCCTGAAGAAGGTCTACTTAACATACATTCTCTTCTTCATGAGTTAAAAAAAAAATCTGTTCTGCGCCCACCTCTTTTTTTTATTTCTCAGATAATCTGACTTTTCTCTGCCCGAATCAAGCCTTGGGTTCCTTGATCTGTCTTCCTAGAAAGGTCACATCTCCGTGATTCCACAGTTAAAAACTCTTTTCTAATGGTTAACCCTTTGCGTGTCGGTAGCGGTTTTAGTCGCTATGATTGCGACAGGAATCCTCGCGACTAAATCTGCTGCCGACACACAGAAAGTTAACAGAATTACCGCATCTGCGCATGCTGCAGTGTGCCTTCTAAGCACTCTGGTTGTCTGTCTCGATTCGCTGCATGTATAACGAATCGAGTGAGGCAACCAGTGTGCCTTCTAAGCAACAATCGGGTGGATACGTGAGATTAAGTAAGACACGCCCACAGGCCACGCTCGAGAATTGATTTATTTCTCGACATGTTTCAATTTACAGTATCAGCCACATCTGTTATATGCCAATGCTACTGTCAGACAGAAGAGCGCCTGATCCATATTTAACTCCGTGACCGCTACTGACGATACCTTTTTTTCCGCTGTGCAGCCTCGTCAGTAACAGTCAAGTAGTTAGATTAATACACAACAATGGTTTCAAAATCATTCCTGCAACTTTCAGTCTTTAGAGCGGCAATTAAATTGCAATCCTCAACCCGACAATGGCCTAATCACGTTTATTCTTCAACCAGTTAGTAACCTAATTAAATTGTATTCCTCAACCCTTTCAGTGCGGACACTACTACATCGATATATGGATCGACATATGATAGTTCAAGGACGGATGCGCCAAGCTATTTTGGAACCACCCTTGAACTATCATGGTCAGTCTGTCTCCCAAACTGTAATCTAGTCTTCAGAGAAAAACAAGCACCTCCCCCCCCCTCCACCTCCTCCGGCCCCTCTAAAAAATTCCATTCCAGCCTTCATGCTCAAGATTTTTACTGATAGTGCTGTCCTGCGAAGGTTTGAAACAATAAGTCCATGCTTTGTGAAAAAGCGAGATTTTCATAATAAGAAAATGAAACTCACGCTTTTCAGAAAAATGGATTTAAATTCCTTTTCGTCTTAACAGATAAGGCGGGAAGAAAATTCTGAAAGACGACAGCTTATATTCGCTATCACCTGCATCGTAGACGAATATTCGATTAGACGTGTGAAAGGAAGAAAATTCGCCTAGCCAGAAAAGAAGGAAATAACATTCCCGAAGAGACTTGGATTCAAGGAACCCTCTCCCGCCCCTTTCCCCAAGGCCTCCGTCCCCGCCTCCCCAGAACCAGCCCCTGCCTTCTGCAAGAGACATGGATCATCATCAACCCCTGCAGCCGCAGAAGCTCATGAGAATTTATGCCTCTTGCAGACGGATATAGATCTGTGTTGCATACTCAACGTGGATATTCTCATGAGCCCTGCAGCTTCTCACAATAAACAAAAGAACCTCGTACCGACGTAGGCCGCAGTGGGCACACTGCATCCCACGTCGGCACGAGGACGAGTCCTTACTGGGTTAGTCTTCGCTACATCCTTAGAGAGAAGAACTGCAGTCCCCGTGGGCTGACGTCAACGACTGATTGTCTTCCCCCAAAAAAGCACACAAACACCATGGAGATTGGCACATCACCTGCAGACGAAGACTTACGACTGACATTACACCGCCGGCTCTATCGTCTGCCTCACCTACATCAGTAGATTTATGTTAATTTCCGACTGACCCATGATGCCTAGTGATGAACACGTGACGTGTCCAACTCCGCCGCAGAAGGTGTTTATGGAGACAATAAATGGGCCCATTACGTTGCAAGACTGCCCGGCACAGATCTCTAGAGGCGTAACTTACCACTTTTTATTCCAGAGTCAAACAAAAGTCAGTGGTCCATCGTGATAGCTGCATTACGTCCTTTATAGATCCAAAATTATCATAGCAAACCGAATATCCGGTTTGCTCTCAGCGGGATTAAATAAAGTATTCTCATCATATGTGTCTGGGTTAGGCCGGCCAGCGCGGTCACCAGTAGGCAACAGGTACAAGGACCGACATCGGCCTCAGATGGCCTGCGCACGGCCGTGCGCGGGCCAGCTGAATCCGACATCGGTCCGAAGGCCTTTTGCTTACTGGATGAGGCCGACATCCGCTTGATGACCCTGTGCTAAATTCAAGTAGACGGTTGATCAGACAAGAATGACTCGTCCAAGAAAATATTTCTGAGTCAAAGCATCATAATTACCCTTTCGCTTGACCAGGCTATCGTGCTTCGGAGTCGCGCCTACAAAGTGAACCGTTTGACTCTGGACTAATGAGGGAAAAAAAAGGCTTCAATAGTCAGGGCACACGGGTTGTCTCCCTCGATTCTGGTACAGCTGCAGTACGCCCGAAATGATCAATGTTCAGCTCGTACGCCCTGAGGACGACATTATATTTTTTTGTAGACATCCTCTGAGGTTTAGACACAGTTTGGAGACAGTTCGACCATGATATTTCAAGGTTGGTGTCATAATAGCCTCTAGGCGCCAAGCTATTCTGACACCAACCTTGAAATATCATGGTCAGTCCACATCCCGTCGTAGTCCTTCAGGTTTTTATGGGTTAATATGCAATAGCTGTCACTGTCCCGCATAACCCGTCCGTTAGGGCCGTCCAGTATCACTCCGAGGTCGTGGACGTTAAACCCCGAACTAACCAACCCCTCAAGTTAACCAGCGTGTGGTCGCGGAAAGGAGGAGGAGGGGGAGAGGGGTGGGGGGAGGGGTGTGTGGGTTGGGACTCATTGCACGTATCGCTGGCGTGTGTGAGAGAGATAGACAGGAAGGATGTGCTGTAGCCTGGCTTAGCAAGAGTTGTGTATGGACGTTGTCCACATAATGCCCAACTCCACCTAAGCCAGACTGGGGTGGTGATGAAGAGGGAGGTAATGGAAGGTCTTCTCAGTTGTTTCCAGTGATAGCACTGTCATCAGGTCGAAGAGTGGGGTGAATAACTTGTTTACACTGACGGCCGCTCTGTCACCCAGCTTTTTTCCATCTGCACGGGTCGTTGGTTAACCTTTTGGCTGTCGGTATCGGTTTTGTCGTGGTGATTCCTATATGAATGTTGGCTGTTCCTATATGAATGTTGGATGTTTATATAGGAATTTTGGCTGTTCCTATAGGAATCACCATCACAAAAACCGATACCGACAGCCAAACGGTTAACATAAACCCTTGCAGCCCTCGTACGCGCACATGACCATACATACATGTGTATGCGCATCTCACTCGCTCGCTAGCTCGTTCGCTCGCACGCACGCACGCACACGCACACGCACACGCGCTCACTCACTAACTCACACACTTACACAATCACTCACTCACTCACTCACGCACTCACGCACGCACTCGCTTACACACTCACTCACACGCACGCACGCACGCACGCATACACACACACCCAAGCACCCCCTCCCTCCCCCCCCCCCCCACACACACATTAATAAAATGCAGGCAACATTCCCTGTAAAACACACCTACAAAAAGCACGATTGTGAAACATAATTCCTCCAGCGCTTTTGTTTTCTTTTCAGGCAATCTGATTAAATGTCAAAAAAACACCAGCAATGTAAACACAATTATTCCACCCGTCCCACGGACAAAAACGCAATCGGTTTATATCAGCACAATTGTTCATCGAACTCGATGCTTTTGTTTCTTTCCTATTGCAGTGAGCACGAAAAGCAATAACGGTGCAATATTTCAACCCTTGCACTGCCAAAATAAAGCCATCAAAAGCCAAAGTGTGCAAGAGGCAGTCGCGGGAGTTCATAAGGATCTATGCTTCTTGTTAACCTGGCGACTCAGGCAGAGGAGGATTTTCTTTTTATCTAGTAGTGAATCTGCTATAGTTTCTCAGGCGCTACCGGCAATGAAAGGGTTACAATGTAGACAAGAAAGAGTGTCTCTCATGCGTGTAAAATGCAATGCAGTGACAACAAGATAATGAAGAAGCAGTACACGCGTCGAAACGACAAGAAGAAAACAGTGCAGCACTTTTGTTCTCAGCTTGCTATTCCAAAGCGCGTTGTTTTTCGTTCGAAAAATTAGCTTTACGTTTTGATAAAAGGATTGAGTGCAAACAAAAGATCATTCAACGTAGTCCCCCCTTTTCGAGAAAGAAAAAATCCGACCACGTCACACCCCTGCTCAAACTCCTTCACTGGCTCCCCATCCCCCAACGCATCGAATACAAAATTCTGTCTCTCTGCTACAAATCCCTGAACAACTGCGCTCCTGCCTATCTCTCCAACTTACTTCACCCCTACACACCTTCCCGCTCCCTCCGCTCTGCCTCTGACCCTCTCCGCCTCCACATCCCTCGCACCAAACTTAACACTTTCGGCCCCCGCTCCTTCTCCGTCTACGGTCCATCCACCTGGAACACTCTCCCACTCTCTTTCCGTCAGAAACACTCTCTCTCCTCCTTCCAGTCCGCCCTCAAAACTCACCTCTTTCAACAGTTTTAGCACTATTATCACCACACTCCCCACCCCAAGCTGACCGTCGTAATGTATTCCACTGTTTGTGGTACGTGAGTCATTGTCTAAAGCGTGCGCATGCGTGCGCGAGTTGTGAGTGCGCGCTTAGAGTTATAATTATTATAAGATAAGCGCATTATAAATACCGTAATTATTATTATTATTATTATTATTAGACGACCCCCTCCCCCCCCCCCTCCTCTCTCTTTCCAAATCGCCTTGTAAATTTATCCGCTAGAAGCCTTGCTTCTTACCCCCCCCCCCCACCCCCCCGCATTTAGACGTTTTAGTCAATAGTGAGAAGGTGAAAACACGCTTGCCACCTGTTTCGTCCACCCCCTTCCCCCCTCCCCCCCCCACCCAGTTCCCACCCTACATCGCGTTTTGTTTTCAGCCAGCACATGTTGGAGCCCCCCCCCCCCTCCCCTCTCAGGAATTCTCTCTCTGTCTCTCTACCTCTTTCTCTCATGTAAAATGTTAATATTGGTGTACAGGTCATACATTAACCTCTTTCATGCAGATTGTGCGTATGCATTCTTTGTTAATTCAGCACCAAAATGTTCCAGCTTTTCCAGGAGCATGCATTTAAAGTGGTGTCTGCAAGAGACATAAATCCTCATGAGCCCCCGCGACTGCGGGGCTCATGAGGATCTATACCTCTTGCTGTTGGGTGGCGTTCAGATTTTCTCTGCACTGAACGGGTTAATCTAACAGAGCGGTATATGTAACATACTCCCACTAATTCTCAATGGGCCATGTGTCTATGTAACATACTCCCACTAATTCTCAATGGGCCATGTGTCTATGTAACATACTCCCACTAATTCTCAATGGGCCATGTGTCTAATGTGTACTTGTAGTTCGGTTGTAATTCTGGCATTAACTCAGTGCGCCCCAGGGACGAAATACTAACATTTTGGAGTTGTCCGCTGAAGACTGCTTTAAAATGCAGGAGACAGATCGACCATGATAGTTCAAGGGTGGTGTCAGACTAGCTTGGGTTCTAAAGGCGCCAAGCTATTCTGGCACCACCCTTGGACTATCTATCTATCATCTATCTATCTATCTATCTATCTATCTATCTATCTATCTATCTATCTATCTATCTATCTATCTATCTATCTATCTATCTATCTATCTATCTATCTATCTATCTATCTATCTATCTATCTATCTATCTATTTATCTCCCGTAGTCTTGCCGACCGTTGGGGCACCACTGATGACTTGGCAACCAGCTCCTTCCATTCCTCTCTGTTCTCTGCCATTCTTAGCGTATCGCCCAGCTTCAGTCCTGTCCACTCTGAGATATTGTCCTCCCATCTTTTTCTCTGTCTTCCTCTCCTTCGTCCTCCTTGCACAGTGCCCTGCAGGGTCCTTTTGGCAAGCCCTGCTGAACGCGAGACATGCCCATACCACTTCAGTTTGCGTTTGGCTAATAGGTCTAATGGCTAATAGGTCTTCATAGGCCCCGATGGCTTGCCTAATTCTGCTTCCCACTTCCTCGTTCGTGATGTGATCTCTGTATAAAATGCCAAGCAGCGTTCGAGAACATCTAATTTCAGTGGCTTATAGCCTCCTTTCAAGGTCTGCTGTGAGGATCCATGACTCGCAGGCATACAAGAACACTGAGATGGCTGGATTGTTTTGGCAAGCCCTGCTGAACGCGTGACATGCCCATACCACTTCAGTTTGCGTTTGGCTAATAGGTCTAATGGCTAACAGGTCTTCATAGGCCCCGATGGCTTGCCTAATTCTGCTTGCCTAATTCTGCCTCCCACTTTCTCGTTCGTGATGTGATCTCTGTATAAAATGCCAAGCAGCGTTCGAGAATATCTCATTTCAGTGGCTTATATCCTCCTTTCAAGGTCTGCTGTGAGGATCCAGGACTCGCAGGCATATAAGAACACTGAGATGACTAAGAAGCGCATCAGTCTGATCTTGGAGCAGAGTGTGATGTTTCTATCCTTCCAAATGGTCTTCAGTCTTGTCAGTGCTGTTGTTGTCTGCGCAATCCTGGACAGTATTTCTGGTTTTGATCCCTCATCTGTCACAATGGCTCCTAAGTATTTGAATTTATTAAATGTTTTCAGTTTTTGGCTTCCAATCATGACGTCAGTGCCAATGCCACTGGTGTTATTATTGGTCTTCTCTGCACTCATTTCCATCCCATACGCAGTGGCTGTACTGTCCACCTTTTCCACCAGCTGAGCTAGCGCCTTCTCGGTTCCTGCAAGGCCATCAATGTCGTCCGCAAAGCACAAGTTCGTGATTGTTCTGCCTCCAATACTGACAGTTCCTTCATGATCTTTTAGAGCGTCTGTCATGATTCTTTCCAGGAAGATTTTGAAAAGAATAGGTGAGAGCAAGCAGCCTTGTCTGACTCCGACTGTAGTCCTAAACCAGTTTCCTATTTTGCCGTTGAAGAAGACTGCGCTCGCTAGTGGCCTTGTTGTAAAGGTTTGCTATGACAGTTTATCAGGTTGGCATTGATGTTGTATAGCTTCATGGTGGACCAAAGGGCTGCATGTCACACCCTGTGAAACGCTTTCTTAAAATCCACAAAGACATGATAGAGGTCCTGCTGCTGCTGGAGGTACCTCTCACATAGAACTCTCAGGTTGAAGATCTGCTCAGTTGTGCTGCGCCCTGGTCTGAAGCCTGCCTGTTCCTCAGCTATGATTTCCTCTGCCTGTGGCTTCAGCCTGTTCAGTAGGATCTTTAACAAGACTTTGCTTGGATGGCATATAAGACTGATCGTGTGATAATTCTGGCATTAATGTAAGGTGCCTTTTTTGGGGAGAGTTATTATAAGTGATTGGGTCCATGGTGCGGGCCAATCCCCTGACTGCCAGATCTTATTGCAGATTGTTAATAAGGCGCTTAACATGTCTTCTCCCCCTTCTTGGACTAGATCTGCAGGGATTTTGTCTGCTCCTGCTGCCTTCCCTTTTTTTTCAGCGACTTCACTGCAGCCTCTACTTCTTCTCGGAGGATGGGATAGTTGCCCTTGTTGGTCACGGGTGGTTTGAGAAGTATGCCTGGGTCCCCTGTAGCTCGGTGGTTGTACAAATCTGAGCAGTACTCTGTCCATCTCTTCAGCCATATCTGGCTTTTCTCTCAAAGAAACTGCCAGGTGAAAACTGTGTTGATCTGTCTTAACTCATTCAGCCCCGACACACCACAGCAATAGTTTGCACAACGTAAGTATAGCGCAAAACCAATAAGCATTTAATCCCGTCACTGCCAGTGATCAAAGATTGTGTTTCTGAAATCTTTCAGCATTCAACGCCAAAGGACCCAGTCCGCAGTAGTGTCAGCAAGAGTCATAGATCCTCATGAGCCCCCGCACTTGCGGGGTGCTCATGAGGATCTATGGCTCGTGCGGATGTCTAGTTTGGCTTTGTCTCGGCAGTGAACGGATGGTTAATCACAACGGCTACTGCATTTCCATGTTTGCTAGTCTGTGATTTTTAATCCTTTGGCTCCGGTAGCGGTGTTTGTGGAGATGATTCCTGCAGAAATCATCGCGACAAAAACCGCTACCGACACCCAAAGGGTTAACCTAAATACATAAGTTTCTACGTCCAAAAAACAAACAAACAACACAACCGCAATGTCCAGAATTACATTTTACAAAAACATAGACTGTACCTAACTCTTCTCTACATTAGCGGGGGGGGGGGGGGGGGGGGGGGGGGGGGAGACCTTTGGACTCCATTTATTAATTCTTCAATGTTCTTGCTAATAAAATTTTTGGCAGTATATGTCAAAAACGTGAATGTTCATATTTTTATTTGTAGAATGATGTGTCTTCATTTAGCTACAAGAAAGAAATACACCGTATAATTTTCATCAAGATTCTTCCGAAATATTTCCAGTGCAGATTGTCGGGTCTTGTAAAGTTTAAGAAAATAAAATCAGCCAATCACGTTGTTCGGAGACAGTTTCGCTCGATGGTATGAAATTTGATTCCACGAGCAGCGAACATCTTCGAATTTGCCGTAATAAGGTTGTGCAAAGAAAAAGTGTTGGTTCGTTTAGACAGAAAATATTGCTGTTGCGTAAATCCACATGAAAGGGCCGCCCAAAAAAGAAAAGAAATTAGCAGCCTCAGTGCTTGGACACACTGATGAGAATTAAGCTGCAAAAGGCATAGATCCTCATGAGCCCCCGCTGACGCGGGGACTCATGAGGATCTATGCCTCTTGATGGCATCATTTATGCCACCGTTTCTCAAGCTGAAGAAGTTTTCGCTCATCAGCCTGCTCTAGTTTTAGAGACACTGTTTACGGACACTGGCCGTGAACGTTTTGAAATAAAAACAGCAAAAGATTCCGAGGGAACGCACCGTGAAGGAGAAAAAAAAAAAAAAAAAAAAAAAAAAAAACGTGTTCGTATATGATTGAAAAACAAACAGATGTTGTTCTGGGCCCCATATGAATTTTTGTTCTCAGGAAAAATCAAAATGAAAGAAGCTCGAACATATTTTTATAAAAATGCAAATACCAAATGAAATGACTCCGCCCTGGACAAATAGTTACCTCCCCTGACCTCTTCCTTGTAGCGCTAATTCGCCAGCCCTCGAAAAGTACACAGTATTAAGTGCAAGGTGGTAATGAAAGCGACCTGCACCAGGCAATAAAATGCTAATAGTTCGCAGTGTTTTCTTTACACATGTTCTTAATATGTCTTACAATATTGCTAGACAAAAGGTCTAACTTAAAAGTCGTTCATTTTACCACGTTCAAATTTTTAAAGAAAATTTTGAATGTCGTAAAGTGAAAGACTTTTCTGATCTTCCTGGTACGAGGGAAAGTCATAGAGAGCGCCAAGGGCACTAGAAAAACCTCTGTTACGTGAACCTACTCATATAGGTTTATGAAAAGAAGGGTAGGAAAGTCTTAGTTAAGGCAGTACAACACTGAGAACTCTTTATGTCAGCGAATTTTATCAATTAACCCCTTTCCTGCCACTGTACGTACATTGTTGTATCTGAAATCTTCAAGAAGTGTGGATACACATTGGTCTCAGCAAGAGGCATAGATCCTCATGAGCCCCCGCAGTCGCGGGGGCTCATGGGATCTATGTCTCTTGCATTTGGATCGTGTTCTCTTTTTCTGGGCAGTGAAGGGGTTAAAGCTGGCCCTGCAGAAGATGATCTCTTGCAGTTATGCTATGTCTCTGGTGATTCAAACACATTTTCAGTGGTCAGTTATAGCAGGTAACAGTGCTGCGCTGAGCGTAGGCCAGAAAGGCAGTATCCTTGCAGCTGTCGTGAAGACTCCGGCAAACAAGTTCTCGTCACATCTCGCGTGGATCTCCTTTACAAAATGCTAAAAGAAGAAATGTAACAACTAACGAACTATTCAATTTGAGAGAGTTGAAAGTGGATTTTGCTGCATTTCACGCTACTTTAAATGAAAGAGATCGATAGGTAGCTGAAATAATTATGGCAAATACTGACCCATATGCACAAGGCTATCGGAACGAGGGCGGCCGTGCGCGGGCCCTCTGCGACCGACTTCGGCCCGACGGCCTTTCGAGTTCTGGGAAAAAGCTCTTGTTCGATTGGAAAGGGCCTTTTAACAACGTGCTCCATTGAATGCTCTCACTTGAAAACCTGCAAGAATCAACTAATTGAGGTTATCCTCGAATGGTCTCTCGTGAAAGCCTGCCAGACTCTACTAACAGCGGTTGTCTCTAAGTTAGATGTAGGCAAACAAAAACAAAAACGCACGGACTTCAAACATTCCGTAGAGTCATAGAGCCCGCTCCATCGGCAACAGGCGTATATTCTCATGAGCCAGTGTAATGCAGCCGCAGTACTGTACTGGTGTAGCCGCAGGAGCTTATGAGAATATATGCCTCCTGCTCGCCAGGAGTTGCCTCATTAACCCCTTGCGTGTCGGCACAAGAATCATCGTCACCAAAACCGCTACCGACAAGCAAAGAGTTAATTTACATGCACAGTTTGAGGTGCGTCGTATCTGCGTCCGCTAACAGCACGACTGTTGCGAGGTCGCATACCGCATAGGACGGGGCGATCTTAGGTCCATTTATCTCTGCGCAACAGCCTTCACTGTCAAGGAGCGCAGCCTACTGCCTTTGACCGCATTCTGACTTAAAAGCAACTCCTGTCTGCAATATCCAACACAAAGCCTCCTTTCGCGGCATGCTTTTAGCGGGCAAATCTTGACAATACCGCTGCGAGAACTAAACGCACATTTTCCTACACTTTTCCCTGCCTGTTGCGATTCTCAGATCATTGCTAATTTAATTCAGTGCCAAAGAGGCATCCGTCTAAGAAGCGCGGTTCCACAGAAGTGGTGTCAGCAAGAGGCATAGATCATCATGTGCCCCCGCGACCGCAGTGGTCGTGGGGGCTCATGAGGATCTATGTCTCTTGCAGTTGGAACGTGTTCACTTTTCCCGCCTCGGCAATAATGGGGATATAAGGGAAAAGATGAACATGAAGCAAACACTAGATGATTTACGCTTGTCTAATGGCGGGCGCTGACAACACCGAGAGAAAATTTATACGCAACTGCACTGAAGAGGCACAGACCTTCATGAGCCCCCCCCCCTCCGCCCCCACCGCCCCTCCGCTAGAGCGGAGGGGGGGGGGGGGGGCTCATCTGTGCCTCTTCTCAAACCATTTATATCTGTGCTACTCGCGCTAGTTTTTGTTTTCAGAGACTGCATTCATGCCTATCGGCGCTGAAAGGGTGAATGTATTTTTCCTTCGACCCAAAAACCGCTTTCTGCCGGTGGCTTGGGGCGAGGATTTTCGCCTCCTTTTACGAAAGAGCACTAGAGAGTGACAAAAGGGAGGTAAGAGTAAGCTGGCGGATTTTCCTCAGTGTCGCTAATGCGCATCTCTCCACCGACTTACTTACTATCATGGCGACCACAGACACACCGCGGTTTAAAAAAATCCGAACATATTCATGATTACAAATTTTTTCCTTGTGTAGGCCTATGTTGCTTGCGTGCAGAGAATAGTCAATATCAATTTTCAATACCATTTGCTACAAAATAAGACTACTACAGAATAAAAGAATAAATTCTGCCCTAGTCTGTTATATAATAACAGGGTCGGATCTGGGGGGGGGGGGGGGGGTGTTCCAGGGGTTCAGAAACCCCCATCCAGAACCACAATTCTTTAAGTGCTACAACAAAGTCCCTTTCTGGGGTGTTTGGAACCACCACTCCCTCCTCCCTGTGATATTTTGGCGAGTTTCGACACCCCCCCCCCCACCCCCACCCCCGCTCTTCTCTCTACCACCCCCCCCCCTCCTCCAACCCCCGTTCGTTGATTGTTCGGCCACTGAAAGAAGGACTAGCGTCGGGTAGGCCCTTTGTGTCAGGTTGAAAGTCCCTAACAAAAAGTAAGAACCCCCCCTCCCAGGTAACTGATCTGCCCCTGAATGATGATGATTGATGATGATGATGATGATGATGATAATAATAATAATGATAATAATAATAATAATAATAAGGGATATTTATATAGCGCCTAACTTCCTGACGGAGCTCTAGGCGCTTTACAAAATATACTAATGGTCAAAACATAAGGGCCACCCCACTTTTTGCGTCATTGTTTATCGTCGCAAGTACGCTAATAGAATACAATGTTCTTTCGACCCAAATGAGTTAAAGTTGACCTTAGACAGTCCACTGTACATGGAACGATAGACAACAATTAAAAAATTTCCACGAACATGTCAAATGCACGTGAAACATCGTCAGTTTTTGTGAAAAGCTGTGCAAAATTTGCAAGCGTACCAAAGGTAGGCAGGTGGATAAACTCGGTAAAGTCGTGATGCACGTGCTAAAAGGGTCCGTCGTGAACACTGAGCACTTCTGTTTCGCTACAAATACCGGTACAGTAGGGGTATAATTGTCACTTTCCTAACCATGCCACCACGACGAAGCTTAACGCCAGTAGATCAAGGCCGGGCGCTAGTATGGCTGCAGGATGGAATTTACGGACGATAAGTTGGGAGACGTCTTGGGGTGTCCCATTCAGTGATCCAGAGGCTGCTGGCACGATTCCAATAAACTGGAAGGGCAGAACGACGACCCTGCTCAGGACGCCCGCGCGGCACCAGCAAAAGGGAGGACCGAAATGTCACGTCAACCACTCTGCGACGTCAACTGATGCAAGCTGCAAACGTTAACGTCAGCAGAAGCACAGTCTGCCGACGTCTGCGCGAAATAATCCTGGCTTAATGCAGAGCAGCAGTGAGAATACCCCTCACTCCAGCTCATCGCAGAGCCCGGGTTGCCTGGTGTCGTCAACTTGTGAGGTGGAATAGACTCCAGTGGATTCAGGTTGTGTTTACTGATAAGTCACGGTTCACTGTCCTTCAACGACGGCAGGGTGAGGGCCTGGAGACGCCAGGGCGAGCGATTCACGGATGGATGCGTCCAAGAGGTGGATCGCTACGGAGGAGGCTCAGTCATGGTCTAGCAGGCTTCAGCAGGGAAGGCAGGACCCCTCCCCCCTCCCCCCTCCACGTCATCCGAGACACCCTGGCTGGACTGCGCTATCGGGACGAGATTGTCCAGCCCCTCAACCAGCCAGCTCTCCGAGCCATAGGCGACAATGCTGTTGTGCAGGACGACAACGCTCGACCTCATCGCGCCCGTATGGTGGATGAGTACCTTGAGCAACGGGGCATCATAAGGATGGAGTGGCCAGCTCGTTCACCTGATCTGGCTCCCTTCGAGCACCTCCCCCCACCCCAAGGCGTCCTCCAGCTGACTCATTTCCTGCATCAAGAGTGGGAAGCGATCCCACAACATGTTCTCTGAACTCTGGTGAACTCCGTGCGTCAACGCTGCATTGAATGCTTGGCTGCAAACGGTGGGTACACTCGCTACTGACCGGACCAGTCTTGTGTGACTTTTCAAATGAAGGGTGGGTGAACATTCTAACGTACTGCTGTTGTTACAATTGCTTGATTTACTCAAAACGTAAATGAAATTGTTACTGAATAAATTAGCAAAGTACTGACTCCAAGTATTGTTACATGATTTGCGCGGTGTTGTCGGTGCGTCTGCGATAAAAAGTGGCCCTTAAGTTTTGACCATTAATATATGTATTCATTTGTATGCTCTAATAGAGTTGCAACTATTTGTACCTTGCGTTTGATCTCAAAATATGAGAATACATTTTTTTCTTCTATAATCAGGCACGTTTTACATTAATGGCACTTTTGAGGTGCGTTTATCACAAGATACTGACTAGCTAGCAGCTTAATTTGAGGGTTTACACATGGTGACGGCCTTACTGAACCACCATGTGAAACATCACGTTGTTTGGATGACTCTGAAGTTTGCTGATAAGCATACACACTGAAACTTTGCAGACTTGTTTGTCAAAATGGTTTAACAACTGTAAACATTAATAACTTCAAAATGTTGCACTGCAGCATTTATTCATATATTAGATTAATCAGCAAACTCGGTAGTTTTCAGATATGTAGGCCTATATATCTCAAAAGACCCAAAATGCGAATTAGCGCAGTCTACCACAGGACCGAAATCCCCAAATTTTGAAGTTGACCTCTGAAAGAGTGTATTAAAATTCTAGAGACAGATCGAGCATGATAGTTCAAGGGTGGTGCCAGAATAGCTTGGCGCCGTCAGGCGCCAAGCTATTCTGGCGCCACCCTTGAACTATCCTGCTCGGTTTATGTCTTGCTGTGGTGTGTCGGGGCTGAATGAGTTAAAGACTGATTTTGTGGGGCAGGGTCACATATATAAGTAATACAAGCTGCTTTGAGCAACTGCTTGCCAGAAAAAAGTGTTCTTAACCCATTTAACGGGCACGTATCCCAATTGTCAGAGGTGTCACCTAACGACTTTGTACCAGTTGATGGGGATGTACATTGACCATGATAATTTAAGGGTAGCGCCAGACTCGCTTGGCGCCTGAAGGCTCCAAGCTAATCTGGCACTACCCTTCAATTATCATAGTCATTCAATCTCCCGCGTAGGGGCTAAACGGAATTTTAAAAAAAGACAGATCTGTGCTCTCTCAAGAGAAGATGATCATTTTTGTTTTATATTTTTTATTACGCCGCTGCTAGGAAGTGTGGATGTACATTAATTTAAAAAATAGGAGTAAGAGAAAAACTGTAAGAATTATTTTTCTCTTTTTCTATTGTCTTTTAAAATTTTAAACCGTTTGGGTGGCCGTATCGATTTTTGTCGAGGTGTTCCCTGCAGGAATCGCCTCTACAAAATCCGCTACCGACATCGAAAGGGTTAAATTTATGCTTTGCAGCATGCCGCTACTAGGTAGTGCGGCGCCCTAAGTTATAAACTGTCCTCTTAAAAAAAAGGCTTAGTATTTTCATAAAATGTATTTTATTTTATTTCGTTTTTGCAGCATGCCCATAATGGGAAGTGAGGCTTCTTATGATGAGCCCCAAAAGCCCAGGGATCAACTTGGCGCCTAATGGGAGGCTACTTCAGCGAGGTGGAGAGATTTTCAATCACCTCTTCCTTTTCCATTAATACAACACCTGCCGGTCGAACTTCTACCCCCCGCTACCTCCCCCCCTTCCCACCCACTCTCCTTTTCCACCATCACCACCACCACCCTGGCCCTCCCATGGAACACACTCAGTCTGAGGCATGCAGATTTTGGGGCCAGTCCCGGTCAAGATGCACGCATTTTTGTAAGAGATATAGATTCACATGGTCCCCCGCATCGCTACAAAATCTGCTCAGACATGCCTCTCCCCAGAAACACACTCAGTTTGAGGCACGGCTGGGATCAATCTCGGACCAGAGGCCGTTCATTTTTGTAAGAGACATAGATCCACATGTTCCGCAGGACTGCTACAAAACCTGCTTAATTTAGGTCTTGAGAGTCGAACTGTTTTCTCTCCCAAACACCCTCAATTTGAGGCGATGCTTGAGTCGCTTGTGATAATTAGCAAGAGGAAATTATTTTTGCAAGAGGCATAGATTCACTGCGAATGCAGGGGCTCATGTTGCTCTATGCCTCTTGCAGATGAAACGTGTTAAGATGCAGAACAGACCCAAGAGGAAATGGCGACAATCTTTCGGCAAGGGCATTGCTTCGTCGGACGCTTTTTGTCTGCTTGACGCATAAAACTTCATTAGCATCCGCGTATAATGTCTGGTGTATACACCTGTGCTTCTTCTACTGAGGAAATCATGACCGTTTCAGTCCAGAGCAGAAAAAAAAAAGAGACGACCAAGAGATCCCCACGGTGTTTTGGCGTCTTTCTCATTTGTTGAAAACGCAGGGGTCGTAATGATGGTTCAAATCAATTTGACTGCGACCGGCAAAATCTCTCTCTCTCTCTCTCTCTCTCTCTCTCTCTCTCTCTCTCTCTCTCTCTCTCTCTCTCTCTCTCTCTCTCTCTCTCTCTCTCTCTCTCTCTCTCTCTCTCTCTCTCTCTCTCTGCGTCTTCAAAGATCGCCTCCATAAATATTTACTTCAGAAGTAATAGTATGTTCGGCTCCCTTATGCTACTATTCGTATAGTTAGTGACAAGTTTCCTATTACCTAATACTCTTCTACTGTTGCTACAGATTATGTAATAGTTCGACTGTCTGCATTAACATGTCAGGTTCATACCTGTGTATATAATTATATATATATATATTTTTTTTTAATTTCTTTTTTTCCCTCTGAGTGGTGGTGGTGGGGGGGGGGAGGGGGGGAGGGGGATGGGTCTTTTTACTTACATATGTTTTATCTTTTGATGTATCGTCTGATGTATTTTTATATGTGTAGAGTAGCAGGACAGTTTGGAAGATAGGCATTGCTATGCCTAAAACTTTTTATCCTGAATAAAAACGTTTCATCATCATCATCATCTCCCCCTCTGTGCGTATGCGTTTGTATGTGCCGTGTGCTTGGGTTTTGTGTGCGTGCGTGAATGTGTGTGCATTCGTGTGTGGGTGTCTCTGTGTTTGTGTTTGTTTCTGTGTGTGCGTGTGTCACGTGTGTGCGCGTGAGCATTTTATTTCTCTCTTCAATATCACCAAATAATGTTTTGAGTTATAAACACTAACTTTATCTCAGTTTGATTTCAAGGGTAAGTTTGAAAAATAGCTACCGCTGGGAAATAAAAGTGCACTGTCGATTGTTCTCTCACATCTCTTTTTCTCCCTGGACTAAAACATCACGATCTGACCTCGTACTTTTGCCGTCGAAGCAAGTGCTTTGGGAACAAATACTTGATAGCATTAACACCTTTACTGTCCTGTCCAGAAAAAATAACACGAGCACCCTGCAAGAGACATAGATCCTCATAAGCCCCCGCAGTTGTATCCATGTTTCTTGGACGGCTGAGGCCCCTAGGAGTTGAATTAATAATTAAAAAAAAAAAGGTTCAGAAACACATTCTGCTTAAACTGGCATTGAGGGGGTTAACTGTGACTGAACTGTGATTGAAAATTCCCAGAATTAGGCGTTGCACGTTAACTCATTCTACCCCAACACCGAAATCTCCAAATGTTGCCGTTGTCTTTTGAAGACTGCACTTTAGTGCAGGACACAGATCGACCATGATAGTTCAAGGGTGACGCCAGAATAGCTTGGCGCCCGTAGGCGCCAAGCTATTCTGGCATCACCCTTGAACTATCATGGTCGATCCATATCTTGCTGTGGTGTGTCTGGGGTAGAATGAGTTAAAGACCACAGACTTGTTCTGGCGACAGATCGACCATGATGGATGTAGAGGTTCTACACAAATGAATGTCATCGCAATCAGCATCACCTTTGACGGCTCCAGCCTGGGGCCAGACAGTTTGGCGCCTGTAACACCTTCACTGCCAGAGAGTGTTTCTGAAATCTTCGTCAGCTGAAAGCCACAAAGCCCCATCCGTCCAAGCATGGACACCAAGTAGCGTGGATACCTAGTGGTGTCGACAAGAGGTATAGATCCTCGTGAGCCCCCGCAGCTGCGGGGGCTCATGAGGGTCTATGTCTCTTGCAGCTGGATGTTTTTTCACTTGTTTTGGCAATTGAGGGCTTAAAGGATTCATGAGGATCTATGCCCGCCTATCCGCCAAGGTTAAGGAACACGCACATTCGCGGAAAGAGGACGTCATCGCGCTTACCACATTCGACGCGTGTCGCATAAATATGCGCTGCAATTTGCCGCGCATCCGTAAACGGTACGTCTCGGATGAATCAGAATTCATTCACGCCTGTTTGTGTTTTTTTCCAGTCAGCTGTTGTGCCGCTGGTTCCGCAGAATCAATGCCTCACCCTTCCAGATTGGGATCAGCCCTTAGAGAACGTCAGCGTGGTTTAATGAAGGCATTTATCCCTGACAGGCGGGGACGTGGCGCAGTGGTTAAGGCGTCTGCCTCCAATGCCAAAGGTGCGAGGTTCGATACCGGGTTCCGGCGTTGGATTTTTCTCCTCTGGTGTCACCGTCTGGGCAGTGGGCAGATGTTCACATCTGCACGGGACATAGACGACCCCGGCCCCCACGAGTCCCCTGCTGCCTTGCAGGCCTGGCCGCTTGGCTGCGGAAAGGCTAAGGGAGGAAACCCCTGACATCAAAGCCCCCGTGTCTCCGGGGAAGGCTTTTGAGCCAGAGACTAAGACAAGGACAGTCTGATATAAAACCTACGACCCGAGGACCTCGATGCCACCGTCCCAGCTTGCTAGGCCATGGCAAACGAACCAAGGGTTTAAAGGGTGGGGCCAGTACTGCGCACACTGCACTCCACCAAAAAGCTCCACCGCGCAGGCTTTAGGAAACGCCCACGGACTATGACACTTCTGCAGCCACTGCGGTCGAACCTGCCTGTCCCGGATTGGCCTCCGCAGCCACGAAAATGCCTGCAGACGACGTGGGCAAGCCCTATAGAATCTTCGTTCGCGAAGTCAAGCCAAGAAGAAAAAAAAAAAAAAATCCCTGACATCGCGCAGCACAAGGTCTGCCGACCATAATCTAGGTCAATGGTGGTGCCAGAATAGCTTGGCGCCTAGAGGCGCCAAGCTATTCTGGCGCCACCATTGAAACATCACGGGAGATCATGGGGGATCTGCCTAGTGTACTGCAATGCAGACTTCAGAGGACAACCCCTAGGTTTTCAATACGGGACTGTAGACTTCAGCAGGCGACTGTCTTCAACTCTTGTGTACAAGTGCTGCCCGCCTTATGAGAAGCCTGTGGCTTGCTGGCAGGTACGTGCACCAATGGACACCTCCAGACATGGGAAGACTTCAAGGTGTAGCCCCATCACCGTAAGCGACCACACATTTCTGCTTATGAATTCATTGAAAATCTAACGCCAAAGCGCTATATATATATGTGTGTCCGCTCAAGGATTACGGGTAGAAAAATGAGCTCCAGCAAGAGGCATTAATCCTCATGAGCCCCCGCACTTGCGGGGGCTCATGAGGATTGATGCCTCTTGCAGCTGAGTGTTTTTACACTTTTTTCTCAGCAGTTACGAGGTTAAGTTCCAGACAGCTACTTCCACAAGCGTCCCTTGGCGATTTATTTTAGCGTCTTGTCCTGGCCTCGTGGGGACAATCTTGCAGTCGTACGCCTCATCAGGGCTCATTTTCGATCACTTCTTGCAGGTCGATAGTCTGTATCCTGGGTACCCTTAACCACTTGGCTGCCGGGGAACAGTTGTCCGAAATCCCAGTTGCAAGAGGCACAGATCCGCATGCGTCACACCGCTTCTGCAGCAGCCGAGAACCAAATGGAAGATGAGCTTCTTTGAATTACCTCTCTCCGGCAAAACTAAGTCTCTTTAGTTATTTTTTTTATTTTATATTTATATTATATATATATATATATATATATATATATATATATATATATATATATATATATATATATATATATATATATATATATATATATATATATATATATATATATATATTGTGGGGCGAGGGGGTGGGAGGGTGGATTCATTTAAAATTTCTCAATCCATGGGTAAAAAAATAAAAAAAGAAAGGGGAAAAAATCTTCCATCTGCTGGCGTCATAAGTCTTCAATAAACCTTTGGCTGTAGGTTGCGGTTTTTGCCGCGATGATTCCTGTCGGAATCATTGCGCCAAAATCCACTACAGACAGCCAAAGGATAAAACTTGAGCATCAAAGAGGTATGTAAGAACCTCTGTTGGAAGTTGGTAATGTCATTTACGTCTGTGTTTCTCAGTTCTACAAACGGAGGAATCATAGACGATATCATGAATCCTGCATCAAAACTGACAGCAAAATATAGATATATACCTTCATATGGTATTGCAGTTTGGTTGGCGCGAGAGGCTTTTTGCATATTGCCTTAGAGATTTGGATGTAGTTCCGTTTATTTTCGGCCTCACGAACTACTGCGCATCGTGTAGGCGTTTCTCGCAAGGACGGGTTCCTGTCTAAGTCGAAATTAATCCCTTTCCTGCCACTGGATTTTGTTTCTGAAATCCCCAACGACCTAAAGCCACAACCGTCCGCGGAAGGTGGATACGAATTAATCTCGGCAAGAGGCATAGATCCTCATGAGCCCCCGCGACAGCCTCTATGCCTCTTGCAGTTGGATCATGTTCACGTTTTCTCGGCAGTCAAGGGGTTAACCCCGATCTGCTATCTCCAAGCTGCATCCCCATCTCACCAAATATTGTCCTCCCATCGGCCACAGCAGATAATCGAGAAGGTTGGTCATACTGCATGTCATACTCTTAACTCATTCAGGCTTATAGATTCCTATCAGACACGGCAGCACATTTTTATACCTCTCGTTGGCATTTGAATATGTGTTTTTGTGCAGGAGGGGATCATTAATTGTGTTTTGCACTTGCCATTTATCAAGACACCTCAAATTCTTGGGCTGTCGGTAGCGGTTTTTGACGCGATGATTCCTGCCGGAATCATCGCGACAAAAAAATAAATAAAACTCTACCGACAGCCAAAATGTTAACAGAGACTCATGAGCTACACTACCAGCGGGAGCTAATTCGTTGTAGCTGTTTTGCCAGCACGAATTGTAGTCTTTTGACCCCTTCACTGCCAGTGGACGTAGATTGTGTTTTTGAAATCTTTAAGTCAAAGGTCAAAGATCCCCAGCCGGAACATGGGTACACAGCGGTTTCAGCAAGAGGCATAGATTCTCATGAGCCTCCGCAACTGCGGGGGCTCATGAGGATCTATACCTCTTGCAGTTGGTTGGTGTTCATTTTTAAAGGGGTTAAAGCTAGTTCCGACCGAACGAGGTCTTTGAGTTTTACAGTAGAATGGACAGGAGTTCCAAACACGTCTCTGGGCTCCATTAAGCAATAGTTCAAGCAGCTGTACAGAAACCCTTGGCTCTTCAAAACAGCCACACGTCAAATTCCGAGGACCTCCTCCGTGTGAAAAGCAGAATAGAGTGATCCGATCCGCGAAAGCAAGAGGCGTAGATTCTCACGAGTCCCTGCAGACGCTCGGGCCCATGTGTATCCCCTTGCTTGCAAATGGAGAAGTCCCGATGATGGACTGTGCAGAGTTTGAGTACGAGCTGATCAGCTTTACAGTAAAGGCCATGCGGACGGGTCTCTGTCGTTCGGATTTCTATTACACACCAGTATCAAGCATCAGACGATTCACTCATTCGAGACTAGCCGCATCCGGTTATGCGGGTGCATGTTCCTTCAGTTATCAGGCCCCTCACGTCTGGAACTCACTTCCACTACATGTCCATCTATCCCCTACCCTGACTTGCAATACAAATTTGTAGACCCATCTTTTCCAGGTAGCATATCAGGATTAGCTTAGTCTGGACGTGCTGCCTGGAAAGGTTGGCTCAAGGTGTACTGGTGCCGTATATGTCACATTATCTGTAGTCCATATATGTAGATTTCGTGTGTGTGTGTGTGTGTGTGTGTGTGTGTGTGTGTGTGTGTGTGTGTGTGTGTGTGCGCGTGCGTGCGTGGGTGCGTGCGTGCGTGCGTGTGTGTGTGAGTGTGTGTGTGTGTTTGTGTGTGTGTGTGTGTGTGTGTGTGTGTGTGTGTGTGTGTGTGTGTGTGTGTGTGTGTGTGTGTGTGTGTGTTTATGTGCTGTAAAGCGCTCCGAACTTGCTGTCTGTGGGAAAGGGCGCTATATAAAACTCTGTATTATTATTAATCTTATTATTATTATCTTAATGCCACACGTCTCGAATGTGTTAACACTTTGAGCGTCACACACTACAATAATTAAGATTAGACCGACTATGACATGTTATGACAGATAATTATCATCAATATTTCTTTGAATATTACTTTGAATGACAGATTACACGACAGTTGAACCTCCTTTGAGCAACCACATTTCTTGATAGAAATGTAATCTTAGCAGACAGGGGCTCTCTCAAAAGAAGCCTCGATGGGCAAAAAGTGTAACCTGTCATTAAAGACCATCAGTTAGGCGGCTACAGTAACCGACATGGTGGTCTTGAATGGTGGTCGCTCAATATATGTTCTGCTGCACAGCGAGGCATAGGCAGAGTCCGACATAGCTCAGGCGGTTAAAAGTCGGAGCAGGAGAGCGAAGGGAATCGCCGGGTCGTGGGTTCGAATCCCGTCCTGGTCCCGGTAGCTGGACTCACAATCCAGGGTGGAAAAACGGATTTGTTCAATAGCATTTCCGTTGAAAGGTCCTGGTAAATCAAAGTGGCACAGTTGGAGTGCGCCTGAGTTGATCAGTGTTCAGGTCGTACTCCATAGGCAATAGATTTCCCTGTCCCCCATCACCCGCCCGTCAGGGCCGTCCATGAACACCTCGGTGCTGTGGACGTTAAACCCGTACGAACTAACTAACTAACGAGGCATAGGCTGACCATGGTTGATCACTCCACAGACAATGGAGAGGTAATGCTGGAGACAATGCTGGAGGGAATTAGTACGCTGACTTACACAGCAATACCATAGGCGTGTGCGTACTGGTCTGTGACTTTGCACCTTACGGCTGTAAGCCGTAAGGTCCAAAATCCCAGACCAGCACACACGCTCGCGAGCAACAAAGGCAGCTAACTATTGTACAGGTAGCGCTGAATTCCAGTCACCATTAATTTCGTGTATCGTACGTAAAACAGAGAAAATGCTCTGACGTAAATGCTTGTATAATCTTCACACGTGTGTGCGCTTGGTCTATGACTGTGAACCATACAGCTCTTGGTCACATGTTCTAAAATTCAAAGATCGACACATTTTTAACCCGTTCAGTGCCAGGTGACGCAGACTGTGTTTCTGCAATCTTGGTTAATCCAACGCCCCCCCCCCCCCCCAAAAAAAAAAAAAAAAAAAAAAAAACCCGAAACAAACAAACAAACAAAGAAAAACAAAAACAAAACAAAAAAAAAACACCCTAATGTCCCAGGAACATGGATTCGAAGTAGTGTTAGCAAGAGGTTTAGATCCTCATGAGCCCCCGCAAATGCGGGGGCTCATGAGGATCTATACCTCTTGCAGTTGGGTGGCGTTCAAGTGTTCTGGGCGCTGAACAGGTTAAGCGTTTAAGACGTTGTCATTTTTGGGGGTTTCGATGATCTGCAAATTACTTATGGTATCGTGAAGGGGTTAAGCTTGTTCGCAGAGGCGTGGGACTGTTGCGGTTGAAAAACAGGACACAATCAACCGAAACTAGAAGCTGAGACGACGACCACCAGGACATTTTATCCCGCTCACATCTTCTGAGTGGACTAAGTCCATCACTTCCTGGAATTTGGTGCAGCCAGCAAGAGGCACAGATTCTCATGAGCCCCTGCGGCTGCAGGGTTCATGGGAATCTATGCCTCTGGAACGCAGACGGGGCTTGATGCTGCAGATGTATCTGCGCCTCTTACAAAGTAAATAAAGCCCGGCGAGAAGGTTCATTCTGTTCAAATTGTCGTTCGCGTCTTCTTCATCAACACCACTATATACGGCCACACTACACGCGAGAATGCAGGAAGGCGGTACAAAACCAAGTGTGTACAGGTCGTCTGACAACGGAGCGTACTACGATTTTCGCAAATATCTCCACAAAGAACTACTTTTCTATATCAATCTAGGAACAAAATATCATTCAGTGATTTACTTTTAACAAAATCGAACAATGTGTCAGTTTTACTGTACAGTCGTAAAATTTCGGATTTTTTTCATGAAAGTTCTGATTTTACATCCCTAAATGTGCCCCATAGATATTAAGCCCAGTATATTAGAAATATCCAGTTTCAGGTGAATTGGCCAAATTTTCAAACGTGAAGCAGCGCAAGCATACGCGAAGTCTGCATGCTTGTTCATGTAGTCGCTTTTCTAAGCCCGTCACACTGAGCACGGGTGCACCCCAAAGTTGTGTTTTGTCCCCTATGTTATATTCTCTTTTTACCCATTATTGTACATCAACTGATGATAACTCCCTTACAGTTAAATTTGTTGACGACGCCACTGTTGAAGCTTTTATTTTAGACAACAATGAAACAGCATACAGAGAGAGGGTAGATGAACTTGTTGGCTGGTGTTCTGACTGTACTTTCTCAGACGTTTTAAAACGTTTGGAGTCAGCAGACACATTTTGACCAACTTCTACCGGGCAGTTATTGAAAGTATTTTGACCTTCTCCCTGACCGTTTGGTTTGTCAGCACCACACAGAAAGAGAGATCCAAATTAAACAAAGTAGTAAAAATTGCATCAAAAATCATAGGCATCGATTTGCCCGCTTTGGAGTTCCTCTTCCATGAACGAATGCTAAAAAAAAGGCTAGATCCATACTCAGAGATGATTCCCACCCAGCCCATGAGTTGTTTGAGATGCTGCCATCAGGTTGCCGTTATAGAGCGATCGGAACACGCACGAGGCGTTTTAAAAACAGTTTTTACGCAACCACTGTCCAGAGTTTTAATGATGCAAACAAACGCCAAACCTGACCCATCCGTCCCACTGTTTACTGTATACATGTAATGTATATAATATATACAGTATTGTCCAGCTATCAGCATAATACTTCGTCTATGATGCAAGTGATGTGTTTTTATATTACGATATGTCCTCTGTGATTTGTGTCACTGTGAAATCGTGTTTATTGCCTTTACGTTTGGACCACAATAGTTATTAAGGCATGCGGGTGTATGTGAGTGAATGTGTGTGTGTGTGTGTGTGCGTGTGTGTATGTGTGTGTGTGTGTGTGTGTGTGTGTGTGTGTGTGTGTGCGTGTGTGTGTACACGTGAACAGCTTAACTATATTTTGATTACATATGGCAATAACGTTCTATCTTATCTTATCTTAACCTAATATTGAAATCTGCTGGGGCTCTATTTAGGGTGTTGAAAATGGCTTGTTCTTGTCTTTTCACCAATTATTTTAAGACTCGTCTAAAAGACTGGGTCAGCCTGTGTAGCATCGAGAATAAAAAAATGTATTACCATGCATAATAAACGAAGACCAAACCGGATTCATGGCAAACAGCTTTATCGGGGTCAATATCAGGTTAGTGCTACGACATTATAAACTATCTAAACGAAACAAACAAGTAGGGTTTGCTCCTCAGCCTTGATTTTGAAAAAAAGCATTTGATTCAATTGACTGGAAATTCATGCATCAAGTATTGAAGGCCTTTGGCTATGGACGAGACATTTTGAAATGGATTAACCTCTTTTACACTAAAATTAAATCTGCTGTGTTAGTTAATGGTAATAGATCTCTACGGTTTAACATTGAGCGCGGCTGCAGACAGGGAGACTCGGTCTCACCTTATATCTTCATAATGTGTGTAGAAATATTAGCGCTAATGATAAAACAGAATACAAATATTAAAGGTATTTATACAGGAGACAAGAACATAAAATAACACAGTTTGCGGACGACACACATATTTCTCTTGACGGAGGTACACAATCCGTTGAGGCAGTTATTGACACTTTAAACACATTTAGCATCTGTTCGGGTTTGGGTCTAAATTTTGAGAAAACTGATGCTATCTGGTTGGGTAGTAAGAAAAACTCCACAGTCAAATATTTTCCATACCTTAAACTAACTGGAACCCACCAGAGTTCAAAGTCTTAGGCATTTGGCTTACTCATGATTTAAAGAGCTGTCATCTTCGAAACTTTAAAGACAAGTATATTGAGATAGAAAATGCTTATGAAAATGTGGCTAAAGAGGCCATTTACACCCCTAGGCAGAGTCGCTGTGTTAAAATCATTGATCTTATCAAAACTGGTCTACCTATGGATTTTGCTCCCTAACCCACCAGATAAACATGTTGAAGAGTTGCAAACACTGTGCTTCAGGTTTGTATGGGATAAAAAAAAAAAAAAACGGACAAAATAAACAGAAAAGTTGCAACAAGAACTTTACGAAACGGAGGATTCGGTATTCCAAATTTAAAGCAGTATATGAGAGCGTTGAAAATTAGCTGGATTAGAAAATTAAACAGCACAAGTCACAGATGGAAACATGTTATCCTTAACAAATATCCAGATCTCTTTAAAACAGACAAAGTTTTTTATTTGATAATACTGATGGCAAAATTCTATATTTATAAATGCAGAATAAGGAAGAGAAGGCCAACGATGCGGCAGTTTTGTAGAGAACTGAAAGACAGGTAAAACATTGAAAAGCACAACGCAAAACTGAACATGGAACACACAGACTTTATATTAAAATTGGCATACTATGAAAATGTTATTAACAGATAGGGTTTTAACTTGTTAGTCTAAAATAGCTATAGCGAACTTGTTGTCTATTTTTTTAAAAATTCTGTTTATGTAATTTGATTGTATTAGTGTTTGTTTTCGGGTTGAATGTTTTGAGTTTGGGGGGGGTTTTTGCATATTTTTTTAAATGGTTATTGCACCTGTTGTGACATTGTAATTGTTTATGTGCATGTTGCATATGTGAAATAAATAAAAACAAATTAAAAATAAGATTTTCTTTTTTTTACGACTGTACAGCAAAATCGACAAATCATAGGAGTTCAGTAAAATAAAAAAATAAAAAATAAAAAATAAAAAAAAGTTCCATATTAGGTCATTTGGCACTAAATGATATTTGTTCTTAAAGTGGTACAGTAAAGTCTTTCTTTGCGGAGATATCTGTGAAAAAAGTTGTGCGCTCCCATGTCAAACGGCCTATACCGCGTATTTTGCATCAGCAGCGCACATCTCCAGTGGCAAAAGGTCTTCGAGCCCAAAGTGACCGCCGTGGGCCCTAGAACCTTCGCTTACTGGGATCAATGCCGACGCTTTGTCCTCTCAGTAAAATGGCCAAGGTGCACCTTTTTGGAAACCTAGTCCGCATTAAAAAAAAAAAATAGTTAACCAGGCACTCCGCTTATAACAAGGTCAGACATGAGAAAAGTCGGATATTGCGACACTTTTTGAGAGGTCCCGACAGCACTCTTTCTACGAAAATTACTTGACGGCCGTATTTCCCAAATTTTGGAGACGTCATCTGACGACTATGCACGCGCTGCAGGAGATGGATCGACCATGATAATTCAAGGGCAGTGCCGGATTAGCTTGGCGCCGACATGCGCCAAGCTAATCTGGCACTACCCTTCAATTATCATGGTCGAACCATCTCCTGCTGTATTGCGTCAGGGCTGAATGGGTTACCCAGGCATTTCGCTTATAACAAGATCAGATATAAGAAAAGTCGGATATTGCGACACTTTTTGAGAGGTCCCGACAGCACTCTTTCTACGAAAATTACTTAAATTTATAGAAAAATTCCGATTTAACAGCACGTTGGGTCGTCTGGCGATTTGTTGTATCCGAAGTTTACTGTGCAGTAAAATATAAAGTGATTCTCTTAAACTCATTCAGCCCGACGGAAGTATTTCCCAAATTTTAGAGGCGTCATCTAAGGACTATGCACCTGTTGCAGGAGATGGATCGACCATGATAATATATATATATATATATATATATATATATATATATATATATATATATATATATATATATATATATATATATATATATATATATATATATATATATTTACACACTTCAGGAATCACCGTTTTGGTCTAGATTATACAAATTTGTTGTCACAGCAATGCCATGGCGGTTATCTAGTGAGAACTAGTTGCCAGTTGGTAACTATTTACCGCAAAACAGCCGATTTATGAGACTTAAGAAAAATTCTGAAGTCACATTTCAGCACCATTTGTGTTTGTAATGCCTTGTCGACACACCTAATGAACTTTAACAGCAGTTTGGACACGCAGCAAAAGCACACGCGTAATCGCACTTATTTATTCTGCGCTGCCTTAGCGTGTCAATCTATTTGTAGCTGTTTCTCGCACTGAAAGCGTTGTATTTCTAGAACGGAGTGGTGTCATTGTAGGTTACTTGATATAAAGGCGACGTGTGCTGAACTGGATTGTCCTGCGTCTAAATGAACCATAACCAGACCTGTGTGCAGCGTTTAGTAACCATCTGTCAGAAGTGTATCTTTGAACAGTTACGGCGGTAGTGGGCCTTCAATTCTTTCTGAGGCAAGCACCGCGACCACTGAATGCAAAATACTTCGTTCACTTCTTTCTGTCCGGTCGGTACGGGTTGCGTACCGTGAAGAAAAAGTGCGCGTAAATCAATTACCCTGGCAGCAACCGACAAATTAACGCCGCATTCCGTTGGAGTGTCCGCAATAACACCGCCCGACGTTACAAGTACGGACCAGGCTCAGACATTCAAGGGAAACAATGTTGTACATTGTGATTAGCTCCCCTTATGTTACGTGTGATGTGCCAGGGGTACATACGTTGCTTTTTTGTTTTCCCATTAACTTTATAAGCAGACTTTAGCCGATAAAAGTATTCTGCAAGAGGCAAACATTCTCATGAGCCCCTGCATGCAGGGGCTCATGAGAATATATGCCTCTTGCAGGTAGGTTAGCTTCATTTTCGCCGGGTATCGAATCAGTAGTACCGTCGCACTCGAGATCTCAAGAGATCTCATTGGGTACCCAAGAGGGAGGTATAAATGAAATACTTTTTTTTTCCTTTGTGGGAGAAATATAGTTTTGTGGGAGAAATTTAGTAGCATAGCACTTAAGATAATGTAGTTTCCAAATTGTCATTCTCATCAAGATAATTATTGATGAGAATTGAGAAAGGTGACTATCTCCAAGTGATGTGAACAGTAACTGATCAGAATGATTGTTGAGAATGAGAATTGAGGAGAATGAC
The DNA here is from genome assembly GCA_036245525.1 of Semisulcospira habei. NCBI lineage: Eukaryota > Metazoa > Mollusca > Gastropoda > Semisulcospiridae > Semisulcospira > Semisulcospira habei. The sequence continues at coordinate 173,410,204 of BTPG01000006.1, read as the reverse complement.
AATTTGAAAACTGACTATCTCCAAGTGCTGGGAACACTTCTACAGAATAACTGATGAGAATGACTGATAAGAATAAGAATTGACGAGAATGACAATTTGGACACCATCTCCAAGTGCTGCGCCGGAACAGTAACGGATGAGAATGACTGATGAGAATCAAAACTGATAAAAATGACTGATGAAAATGAGAAATGATGCTAGCGTCAACTTGGAAACTATCGGCAAGTGTTGGGAGCAGTATTTCACTCTGCCGGCTACCTGCCTTCAACACTAGAAGTGCATCACCACACCACACCACACCACACCACACCACACCACAGCAAGATAGGATTCGACCATGATAGTTCAAGGGTGATAGCAGAATAGCTTCACCACCCTTGAACTATCATGGTCGATCTGTCTCCTGAATTGTAATGCAGTCCTCAGAGGATAACTCCAAAATGTGGGTATTTCGTACCTTGGGTACAGTGAGTTAAACATTCTGTTATTTCCAGATGAAGACAATACAACACAACAGCCGGAGGCAGGACGATGGAAACGGTTTGACAGCTGGAAACCCAGTATGCAAAATTCTATTTGGCTAAATTCGGCCACAGTCGTGTGAGGGCCCACAGCGGCCGACTTCGGCACCACGGTCTTTGCTTAGTGGAAAATATGCTTACGAATGCCTTTCGAAAGGTCTGAAGACGTGTACTTTTCAGTCATTTTTTTTTTGGCGACGTTTTAGTCAGAAATATTTCGAAAGTATACTTTCGTTATATCCGTCCTTGTTATACGTATAGTCGGATTGTAACAGCTCTTTTTCAGAGGTCCCTACCGCACGCTTTCTATGTAAATTACTTCGCTTATAACAAACTCCGCGCATTGAGTTATATTATCAATACGAGAAATGCGCCATATAAATACCATGTATTATTATTATTATTATTATTATTAACTTCGGATATGTAACAACAACAAAATCTGGGTCCCCTGGCGATTGTTTATGTCCGAAGGTTACTGCGTTCACATCCTAATTGTAAGACTGCCCTCTTAGTCTGACTGGTCAGACTTTCACCCTTCACGCTGTGAGACTGATGGCCCGAGTCGTCTGATCGACCTTAACCCAGTCAGTCCGGACGCACTACAGCAGGAGATGGGTCGACCATGATAATTCAAGGGTAGTGCCAGATTAGCTTGGCGCCTGTGGGCGCCAAGCTAATCTCGCACTGCCCTTGAATTATCATGGTCGATTCATCTCCTGCAACTGGTGCATATTCATTAGATGACGCCTTCAAAATTTGGGAGATACGGGCGTCGGGCTGAATGAGTTTAACCAAATAACTAACTAACGAACTCTTGTTGGGTCCCAAACTCGGCGTCGACCCAACCTCGGCCAAAGTGACATACTGCTCACAAATAGTAAGGTATATTAACTATTCGCTATTAGCATGAATTACCAAAAGTCCTAAGAATCGGTATAATCACGGGTATATCAGTGATTACCCATCCCACTGGCCTACAATTTTACAACATTGGTGTGACAAATAGTACTCACAAAAAAGTAAAGGATCTGTTACTTTTAGCTTGAACTATTAAAATGTCCCAAAACGTTTAAACATTGATCAGACCAAAAAGGTGACTGCAGTTTGCAGATGTAAGGTGTTTTTCGACATTTTAGTAATTCAAGCTGAAATTATGACGTCCCTTACTTTTTGTGAGCACCATATGTCACACCAATGTTGTGAAATTGTAGGCCAGTGGGATGGCTAATCACCGATAAAACCATTATTATACCCATTCTGAGAACTTTTAGTAATTCAAGCTGAAACGTTAATGTAAGTTACTATTTTTTACTGTGGCCGAGGTTGGATCGACGCCGAGGTTGGGACCCGACAACTCTCCTTAAAGTACATTAGGCCTACAATTGCCTGATACAGAACAAACACAGTGGAGCAGTAGGGTACGTACGTGCCGTCAGGTCTAAAGCGGTTATAGCTCAGGACGATTCTTTAAAAAAAATCGTTCACCTTTAGTATCATCACCCGGGCATGAAAGGGTCGACTATGATGAATTAACACATTCTAGCCCAGGACTGAAATCCCCACATTTTGAAGTTGCCCTCTGAAGGACTGTATTACAATTCTAGAGACAGATCGAGCATGATAGTTCAAGGGTAGTGCCAGAATAGCTTGGCGCCTATGGGCGCCAAGCTAGTCTGGCACCACCCTTAAACGATCATGCTCGATCCATGTCTTTATGTGGCGTGTCGGGGCTGAATGAGTTAACCCCTTGACTGCTACTGACGATACAGCTCGGCGGAAAAGACGGGTAACTACGTCACTATCTAGCTACGTAACTACGTCACTATCTAACTACGTCACAATCTAACTACGTCACAATCTAACTATGCAACTACGCATCTTTTCCGCCGACAGGTATCGTCAGTAGCAGTCAAGGGGTTAAAGATAGCACCTTGTATGTCCTTGACATAGATAACCTTTCTTTAGAAAAAACAAATCACCATTGCCTGTCATGGTCACTAACCTCAGGTATTGTATTAACTCATTCAGCCCGACGCGTGTATTTCCCAAATTTTGGAGGCGTCATCTAAAGACTATGCACCTGCTGCAGGAGATGGATCAACCATGATAATTCAAGGGTAGTGCCAGATTAGCTTGGCGCCGACAGGCGCCAAGCTAATCTGGCACTACCCTTCAATTATCATGGTCGACTCATCTCCTGCTGTAGTGCATCAGGGCTGAATGGGTTAAAAAGGAGTGAATATAATTAATATTGAATTGAAAATCTAACCGCTAAAAGGTTTTATTCAGTAGTCATTGGCATCAAAGACACAGCCTTCAAAAAGTTTGACTAGTATCATAGGTACTGTATCATAGTTAAAACAGTTTGCCTGTATGGTGTCTGATCTCTGATATAACCTTTAAAAAGTATTCCATTGCTGAAAAATCTAATAGCTAAAAGGTTTCTTTTCCGTGGCCATTGACATCAAAGATACAACTTTGAAAAATGTTTGACTAATATCACGTTTGATATAACCTTTAACAAGTATTTCTTTCGTGAAACGCAAACGAATGGTGTGATGATCTCTGACCAATGAACATCGTCTTTCATTGAACTTTAACTAAAAGTGCGTTTCACTGTTTCAAAACAAATTACTCCGCTGCCTGCCGAGGTAAAAAGTGAACACGATCCGACTGCAATAGACAAAGATCTTCATGAGCCCCCGCAGATGCGCGGGTTCATGAGGATCTTGGCCTCTGGCTGGCCTCGTGTAACCATTGGCTGTTGTTTTTTTTTCAGCTGAAGGAGTTGACGCTCTTAGAAACACAGCTTACGGACACGACCGGCGGTACGGTTTCAAGAAAACAACGCAACAGATGTCAATAAAATGTAATATATATATATATATATATATATATATATATATATATATATATATATATATATATATATATATATATATATATATATATATATATATATATATATATTTAAAACAAAGTGGAGATGTTGTTGTGGGTGTATTTAATTTTTTTTCTCAGGAGAAAAAAAAATCAAACATATTCTTCGATACATATTTATGTAGTTGCGGGGCTAAGCCTCCTTCGCCGTCACATGGCCTTAGCCGCTTGCTTGTCTTAAAACCCCAATAACTAACCAACTAAGCTATGCCTCTTGCTGAAACCACTTTGTTACAAGTGCCTTGGGCGGCTGGGGAACATACAGGTTGCATTTTCAGTGATTTCAAAAACACTATCTACGTCCACCGACAGTGAAGTGATTGATCAGAGTAACTATCAACTTCACCAAAGAGTAAGACAAACGAGAAAGCTTGGGGTACATTGTTTAGTGTTTGCGCTTTTTTTTTTTTTTCTGCGGCGGGGGATGCAATTATCTAGAGCAAACTCCGCAGGGGCGGATCAGCTTGCGGACTTTGTGCCAGTGACCCAGATCCCAGTAGGACTAAACGTCATCTAATCTCCCATCCTTTTCTGATCTTTTTTTTTTTTTTCTGAAAAATAATTGCTTGGTATCGCCTACCGCTTATCTGCTCCACTTTCTACTCGCGCCCCCGAATTTATTTCATCACCCTGTTCTACCTTTTCGCTCAGTCCAACAGTAAAACTACTTCTATCTGCAACAGGCATAGATTCGCATGAGGATTTATGCCTGCTGCTGATAGTTATGCTTAGTTCCAAACAGTGTTCTCGGTATTGAATGCTGTGCCTTCACGATTCAAGATTCAAAGAATTTATTAATCCCATTAGATGAGAGATTGCACCGCCTTGTCTCCGTAGGAAAATAATAAAACAAACATATAAATAGCATATAATCCATGGATAAAAAACAATGCATCACACATATTATCACAAACAGTACATATCTCATATTATCACTGCCAATATATACATATCATACATATCAGTTTTCACTGCCTAATAAGAAAAACGTAGCAATAGATATTAATACTCGGACACTCATACACTCATAATTATTAAGACATTTAATTTATACAAATCGCACTTACTATTTTGAGGTTTTCTTCTGTCCACTAGTGTGAGTCTCATTGGCAGCTGTCAGTTGTTGCATGGGCACTTTACACGGTTGACTTAATATAAGTAAGTATCCTTGCACTGAGCTTCTGTGAAAGAGACTATTCCAATTTTGAATATGCCTCTTACACAGTGAAATGTTCAAGCTATTTTTGCATATATATATAATTTGCACCAAGCACCAGTGAAAGAGACAATTTCAATGTCTCTCACGCAATGCAATGTTCATGTTACTTTTAAACGTACATTTCTTACACAAAGCATCCATGAAAGAAACTATCCAATTTCATTTCTGTCTCTTACATAGTGCAATGTTCATACTACTTTTACATATATATAAGGCAAATTTATGTCGTGCTTTGACTCGAACAGACAATAAAGTTGTATTGTATTGTATTACTTGTACCAAGCATCAGTGATGGAGACAATTCCAATTTCATCTTTCTCTTACACAGTGCAATGTTCATGTTATTTTTACATACATATATTGCTTGCGCCAAGCTTACATGAAGGTGACTATTCAATTTCTATCTATGAATCTTGCATAGTGCAATGTTCATGCTACTTTTACGAAATATTACTTGCACCAAGCATCAGTGAAAGAGACAAAGAAGTACCCAACGGAGAAAGAAACACGCTTAGAAAAGACGGGTACAACACAATTTATTAATATTTCGGGTAAATACCCTTTGTCAAAATAGACAAACAAACAAACAAACAGAGAGATTAGCCGCTACTTATCTTCATTGGCAGAAGGAATTTGACAAAGGGTATTTACCCGAAATATTAATGAATTGTGTTGTACCCGTCTTTTCTAAGCGTGTTTCTTTCTCCGTTGGGTACTTCTTTGCATATTACACGCTTGGCAGTCACCTGTTTGGTCTGGATTAGTGAAAGAAACAATTCCAATTCCATCTATGTCTCATCATAATGCAATGTTCATGCTACTTTCACGTATATTATATATAAAAAATACTTGCGCAAAGCATCCACGAAAGAGACTATCCAATTTACTTGGTGCAATGACTTTATGTTCATGCTACTTTTATGTCCATTTACGTTTGTGTTACTCAGACGAGGCAGACGAATTGTGTGTCAGGCAGCCTGCAAACGATTCACAGAGTCGACTTTATTTTGGGGGATCTCAAAGGCTTGACACGAAATACAATCAGTTTTAAGGAACACCCGGAGACCGTCTCGATCGGGGGGATGAATAGATATTCACGAGCCACTGCGACTGCATGGGCTCACGGGCATCCATACCTCACGCGAGTAGACGGCTTAACCCCTTCCCTGCCACCGTACGCACATTTGTTTCTGAAATCTGTGTTCATTCAAAGACCCAAAAGCCAACACCGTTTAAGAAACATGGATACAAAGTGCTCTCAGCAAGAGGCACAGATCCTCATGAGCACCCGCAGTCGCGGGGGCTCGTGAGGATCTATGTCTCTTGCAGTTAGATCATGTTCACTTTTTCTCGACCTTAAAGGGGTTAATAATCAGTCGTCAAAGGTGTTTGACCTAATGGTACAGTTTTCGTGAATTCGTTAACTGAAACCCCAGATAAAAGATGTGAGTAAATGAGCCCCAAACATCCTAGCAAGAGGTATACATTCTCATGAGCCCCTGCTAGTGCAGGGGCTCATGAGAATCTATGCCTCTTGCGGATGGCAGATCCGGTTTTACAGCGGCTGCACTTTTTTTCTTTTACGATGTGTGGTGGAACAATAATTAAAGGAGGTATCTCGGGACATCTTGCAACGATGTTTTTGCTTTATGAACTGAGCATCCGAACTTCCCCGGCCTTCGCACAGCGGGAGCTCGTCTCAGTTCAAACTGAAAAACAATTAAATAGCGATCCATTAAAACTGAAAATAAAACGCAACAGAGTGCAGGGCAGGTGTTCGCGGTCAGAAAATCCATAGTGTAACCCCTTCACTGCCCAAGAAAGGTGGGGCCCTCATCCAGCTGCAAGAGGTATAGATCCTCATGAGCCCCCGCAGTTGCGGGGGCTCATGAGGATCTATACCTCTTGCTGAAACCACTTTGCAGCCATGTTCCTTTGAAGGCTGAGGATCTTTGGCGTTGAATTTACGAGTTCAAAAGCATAATCTGAGTCCAGTGCAGATAAGGGGTTCAATGATATTTTTTGTCTTCTCAGTTTCTCATCCAAGCCTCCCCTTTGCCTCTACGCAGAGGGAGCGTGCCAAGGTTCAAACCGAAATCCAATAAACCATTGAAACATAAAACTGAAAACGAAATGCAAAGAGTGCTAGGCAGGTGCTCCATCGGGTGGAAGACAGAGGGTGGCGGGCAAAAGACAATTTGCATTTTATCTTACTGTGAGAATTTTTAATTCATCATCAAACTTATGTCTCTATAAGAGATCAAGTGAAAAAAAGTTCCCTTTCTATAATTCAACAATTTACAGACGAAGAAACAAAACCAATACTTATTCAGTTGCATTATTCCCAGTTGGAATAATAACGATAACGATAAGAAAAATGATGATAATGATGGTGACGATAATAATGATATTAGTGAAGTTTCGTTTGAAATGAACGAGTCCCAGCAACAAACGAGAGCGAAATCACGACGGATAACCAACTAGTACCATAAGCAACCATCTCCATCTCTGCCTCTAGGAGATGTTTGGAGTCTTGTCTATGCTTATGGTAGATGCTGGCTGTCCGCCGTGATCGCTCATGTTCGTTGTTCGGAGCCGTTCACTACTACTATTATTATTACTACTACGACGACTACTATTATTATTATCATTATTATTATTATTATTATTATTATTATTATTATTATTATTATTATTATTATTATTATTATTATTATTATTATTATTATTATTATTATTATTATTATTATCATCACAATTAACTGATACAACACCTGCCCTGGCCTATAGCCTCAGGTTTAGACACTTAGGCGCTGTACACTGTGAAACTCATACGGAAACTAGTACATCAACAAACTATCGATATATCTACTTTGGTCGTCTGCTCCTAACTGGGCACAGGCAGCTGTGAAACATTATGAGTTGACGTCACGAGTATCTTAAAACACTGCGCGTGACGTCAGTGTGTTACTCTACGCAGTTTCCTGCGTAAAAATGATACAAGCAAATGCTATTAGTATAGTTTAAGTTTGTACTATTAACGTAACTGGCTCCAAAATGTATCGTCTAGAGTCAGGTGTCACTGTCTCGCAAGCAGATAGCCGCCAAACATGACATCTTGACGTATACAAAAGAATTACTGCATGTGACGTATAACTATAAGAATCACAGCTGTTTTCATCCGGGCGAAAAGAAACAGTTGTGATTCTTTTAGTTCGACGTCACATGCTATATGTTTCACGAATGGAGGGACAGCAAAAGGAAAGCAACACGTTGTTGTTTGAAAACAAAGACAGTAAGTCCATAGTAAGCATATTTTTGCGACAAGCGACATTTTCAATGTATTTCTATTACATTGAAAATCTCTCTTGTCCACAAAATGAACCGGCACAGCGCAGACATTTGAGGCAGTGGAACGGGGCAGAATATGTTTAATAGCCAAAGGCCCTGATATACTGCGGCAGGATGTGGATCGACCATGATAGTCCATGATAGGCCAGAAT
>BTPG01000006.1:173389518-173397018 GCA_036245525.1 Semisulcospira habei | reverse complement strand
AATCTTGCGAACTGATAGCAAAACACACCACTAAACACATCGTAGAGTCCAATACTTTCAGTAAGATTTTAGTATTTGTAGGCCATCATAATATTATTGTTTTATTGTTTTCACCTTTTGAAGACCCTGTAGACATATACCTTAAAGACTTGTGTAACATTTTAGCCTGAAATATTTTCAAAATATATTTACGTCTTCCTGTAAACCCTTTTTTTGTGCCTGGCTGGCCAGATTTTTACCCTCCCCGCCGTGAGGTGGCTTTAGTAGCCTCCTCGGCGTTAAACCAAAAATAACTAACTATCGATAACGGCAGTCATCATTTTTTTAATTTTTCAAAGAGGCACAGGTGATTATGGTCCACACATCTGAGGAGGGCTCATGAGGATCGACTCCTCTTGCAGATGTGCGCCATTATTAAAAGGCTTCTACAAGCTCACTGCGGGATCAGTTTTTTTTTTTTTCTCAGAGGAAGGACGTAAATAGTTCCGTGAGAGGACAGAGTGTGCCATTAAGGTAATTTTTAAATATATACAGACACAAAGTCCATCATTCAGCCCAATGTCTTTCCTGCTGAGCGTTAGTCTCGAGAATGCTGGCCACAAACATTTTCTCCCCGTGGGTCTGCGTGGTGACGCACGTACGCAGCTCGAAAAAAACGCTTGGCAGACGCAGGAAGTTCTTCTCAGGTAATTCTCGGGTAATTTGGTAAACAATTATTTAATGCGCAGGCACACTGTGGAATTTCACCAAACAGTGAGCCATCTGCAAGAGGCATATACTCTCATGGGCCCCTGCGGATGCAGGGGCCCATGAAAGTATATACCTCTTGTTGACGCTCATTTACACCCACGGACTGAAAAAACAACAACCAACAACGACGACAACAACAAGAACAAAACACTAAACGTTTAGCTGTTATCGTATTTCGGCACCACGAAGGTGGTTTCAAAGACGGAGCCACGAATAGGGCCAATAAACAGTTTGACCCCCACCGGGGTTCGAACCCACGACCGAGTGCCCGTTACCCTGGTCTCCTCCACAGATACAGAAGTAAACATGTGTGTGATTGCGCACTTTACGCCTAAGTCCGGACACGTGCGCATCCGGTTTTTCAAAATATGAAATGAAGAGAGATGGTAAACATATTTGTCACAGGTATTGTTAGAGTGGGTTAGGAATCTTGAAAAATACTTATTTTAGCATCAAACTGGAAACAAACAGTCTCATTAACACTGCCGTTCAATATGCCACTAAAAGCCTGCGGACGTAAAGTAATTTTTGGAAAAACAGTGTTAACTCATAGGAAACATGGATACAAAGTGATTTCGCAAGAGGCATAGTTCCTCATGAGCCTCCACAACTGGCGGGGAGGGTGGTGGTGGTGTGGTGTCTGTTTGTGTGTGTGTGTGTGTGTGTGGGTGTGTGTGTGTGTGTGTGTGTGGGGGGGTGTCATGAGGATGTGTCATGAGGTGGTGTGGTGTTTGTTTGTGTGTGTGTGTGGGTATGTGTGTGGAGGAGGGTGTCATGAGGATCTATTCCCCTTGCATTTGGGTGGTGTTCACGTTTCCTTGGCAATATGGGGGTGACAGTTTTCTAAGCCAATCGCATGCAGTCTATACAGCCAACGGAAATCCAATTCAAAAACGTGACGGTCAAAGCAAGGGGGAAAAATAATATAATAAAAATCATCATCATTATTGTGATTATATTATTATATTATAGCTATTGTTATTATTATTATATTATTATTATTATTATTATTATTATTATTATTATTATTTTATTATTATTATTATTATTATTATTATTTATACTACTGCTACTCCTGCTGCTGCTGCTGCTACAACTGCTGTTATATTGATATAGTTCTTGTGTAACTCCAGAACTGAGCTCGAGGCGATGTAGGCTGAAATTTTCTGAAATACTAAACCACTTAGAAAAACGAAAACTAGTAATCAAGAAAGAAATAAGAAAGAAAAACAGTTTGAAACGAACTAACCAGGAAAGAAAGAAAAACGCTTTTTTTAAAAACTATTTTGTCCTTTTCCTGAAGAAGGTTTTTTTTCCCCTTGGTTGTTTTCTTACACTACCAAGTGAATTTTCCACTTCTGTGGACAATAAAGTAATCTTATGTTATGTGGTCTCGTCTCGTCTCACTTCATCTCACCACACCTCATTCTATCTTATCTTAATTAACGAACGCTCTTTATTGGAGATCAAGCTGTAAATATCTTTAACATAATACGCCTTGAGGACAACATTATCAATTTGTGGATATATCCTCTTCTGGAAAGACTGAATGAAAAAAACTGGAATAGGATCTTGGATAATATTTCTGTCACTTACCGCGTATTTGTACCCTCTTTTCCGTGCATTCATGAAGCCGTATCCCCAATAGCAAAACGACGTCAGGCCCTCGACGGCCGCAGTAGGCCAGAGAACCTTTGCTGTGTGGGATATTACAACGCGGCGTCGGCCAATGGACGACGTCTTTTTGCCCCAAGGGCCCAATTATCTTTCATTATACTTTTTTGTTGATGCGCTCGTGTTCGTCTTTTCAAATTAGCCGTAAAATAGAATGGCGTCCTGTGAACATCGCCCGGGGCCATTACTTACCGCATTAGCCAGCCCAGTGCGTTAAAGGTCCTCGGGCCGATGTCGGCCGCAGTTGGCCCGCACACAGTGCGGGCCGACTGAGGCTGACGTCGGCCCGAGGACCTTTCGCGTATCAGAAGCCTCCTTCAACCTGTAAGCGACAAAGATTCTCAATCACGTTTTATATACGGTACGCGTACGAGTACGTTCCATAACATTCTTAGTATCATTCATTCATACAGTCCTCTCTGCGCCGTCTGGTGCTTGAGGCGACTTTCCCTTGTTGTCGTTTCCGTAGCAAGTTTCTTTTTACAGGGTGGAGTCGCTAGCCCCACGCCTAACCCTCCTCCTTTATCCTGACTTGGGACAGGCAGTTAAGCCCCAAAGGGGCCTCCCTGGTGGAGTTTCTTAGTATCATTAAGCATCTTAATTCTTTGTCTGTCGGGAGCGTTTTTCTATTTTAGTGACGATTGTTTCTGATTCCTGCGGATTAATATATTTATATATTTATCTTACGTTTTAACAAACTAAAATAGGTTCTTCGATACTATTTTTTTCACTAAAAGCGCTACCAACATCCAGACTGGCAAATGCCTTCCCCAGGCAACTGCTTTGAGTGCTACAATTCGCCAATAAAACGGGTTCTCGATGTTTGTCCTGCCTGAACTAATACTTTCCTACCCATCTGTTCACAGGCCATGTGAGTATAGCCTTCTTTTTCGCTCATTTTGTGAACTGATCAACGCAGCAACGGAAAAGAATAGCAGAGAAGTCTTTCATTTTATGACATTCAGACTTCATAAGTGACGTAAATGCTTGTGTGTCAGGCATATCAAAAACATTTATGCAGGAGATATTTCAAATTATTAACCCCATTTTCCTGGTCGCTTTAACCCGTTCCAGTGCCAGTTGACACAGACTGTGTTTCTGCAATCTTCGCCAACTGAACACAAAATATCTAGCTGCCCCAGGAACATGGTTTCAAAATGGTGTCAGCAGGAGGAATAGATCCTCATGAGCCCCCGCAGCTCATGAGGATCGATACCTCTTGCAGTTGAGTGCTGTTAACATTTTGTCGGCACTGAATAGGTTAAGCTTTTGACAGTGATCATTGGCACCCCACTTAAAGCAGAAACCATACCAGTGTGTCCACAAAACGTAGCTTATTTTAGTTATTTTTTCTTCTCTCTCTCTCTCTCTCTCTCTCTCTCTCTCTCTCTCTCTCTCTCTCTCTCTCTCTCTCTCTCTCTCTCTCTCTCTCTCTCTCTCTCTCTCTCTCTCTCTCTCTCTCTCGGCAGATTTGAAAAATGGCATTGCCTCTGGCATTGTTAATATCTTTACCGTTGTAAAATAAAGATTCATTGATTCATTGATTCTCTCTCTCTCTCTCTCTCTCTCTCTCTCTCTCTCTCTCTCTCTCTCTCTCTCTCTCTCTCTCTCTCTCTCTCTCTCTCTCTCTCTCTCTCTCTCTCTCTCTCTCTCGGTTTTATGTACAAAATCCTCTAGCGGTTTTATGTACAAAATCCTTTATACTTTTTATATTTGCTGTAGTATAGTTTTAAGCGAAAGAATGTATGTGTACATGATATACTGATGTGTGTGTATGTGTGTGTCAGTGTGTGTGTGTGTGTGTGTGTGTGTGGAGGGTTGTGCAGGCTTGGCTTGGCGCCTGTAGGCTACAAGCTAATCTGGCACAAGCCTGTGCACGCGGCAATTGCACACCGGCGCGCGTGTGTGTGTGTGTACGTTATTTTGTTTTGTAGTGTGTAGCAAGGACAAGAATGAAAACAGGTCTGCGCACCTATTCTTTTATCCTTGGAAAATAAAGTTTCATTTCATTTCATTTCATTTCATTTCATTTCATTTCTCTCTCTCTCTCTCTCTCTCTCTCTCTCTCTCTCTCTCTCTCTCTCTCTCTCTCTCTCTCTCTCTCTCTCTCTCTCTCTCTCTCCCCCGGCGCTCGTCTGCAGGCATCCTCCATCCTGCCGACCGACAGTAGACACCAGATGTACAGGGCCATCACCGCCTCCAACAGTAACCTGTTCCATGTTCCCGCGTAGAAAATTCTACAGGCGCGGTAACCCCATCCATCCTAGTCGCCAGGGCACCATCAGTCTGGCCCTCAACATAAAGAGAGGCGGGCCAGCTACTGACGTCAACAACAACCTAACAACCAGACTGAAGGTGGTGGCCGCGACCGCCGCCAGGAACGTGAAGGACACACTGGCACCACCAACACTTAAGCTGATGTCGCAGCCGGCAGACAGTCAGTGTCGCTGCAGCACCCAACCTGGAATCACTCTGTGGTGCATTCAGCTTCGGTGCTGCATCGGAGAGTCAAGGTGGACTGTCAGTGTCCTCTGCTGTAGCACCAAGTCTGGAATCACAGTACAGCGAATCCAGGTTTGGTGGTACAGCAGAGAGTCAATGAAGCTATCACAGTATCAGCAACAACTGCCGGGCCAGTATGCTATGTGGCAGCAACCACTGCTACCACCATACAGTGCCGCTTTTCCACAGTATCGCGAGGCGAGTCCACGAGGACACTTTAGCATGACGCAACCACCGTATCCTTTCAGCGTCCCCCCGCTCACATACACACCATACGCACAGCAGGAACTGTGGGCACAGTACAGCCACTCCGTGCGTGTGTATTACACTCATTTCCAGAACATTCAGTTACTCTTCCTTACATAACTTTTTGCTCTCTTTCCAGGCTATCACTGAACAGCATCGAATTGATTTACTTGCGTGCCATTGCTCATTTTGTGTTTGCGCAGAGACGTATTCATTTATTTTTTTTTAACTTCAACCACTGCACGTGGTCCGATATTAACATTGTCATCCTTTTGACTTCTGCCGACAGTACTCCTGACTACCGATCTTCTAATAGTCTGTGCGATTTGTGACGCTTATAGCACTAGTGCTTGTGCACCGTGACGCCTTCTCTACTAGTGCTCTACGTATATTCACACTACGATCATATCTGTGTCCTTTCGCAGCGCTGACAGACTTCTTTCCCCTGTAGGGCAGCGGGGTCGTTTAGCTTTGACTGTTGAAGCGCGCTAAAGGGATTAGTCCCTCATAGTGACCGTTGTGACGTTTTGTCTGGCCGCAGGGTAGTGAGGTCTACATCAGTGAATGTGTAGAAGAGACTCTTTTCACTTTCCTCCCACATTCTGTGTTAGAGCGGACTGATATTCTTTTGCTTGTTTCACGATTTCAGTTCTTTTCTTTTCTTTTTTTTTTTTTTGCCGTTGTATCACTTATAAGTTATAAGTTTTTTCATTAGTACTCTTTAGTACTGACATATATTAGCAATCATGGCGTTTGATCGCCAGTTACATATTGGCCATTTAAATCTTTATCATTTATCTAACAAAGTTCCCGATCTGTGTGTGCTCTTGAGTCAACCCAATCCATTTCACTTGTTTGGTGTAACGGAATCGCGTCTCAATCCTGACACCAGCGATGAGGCCGTTTCTATTCAGGACTGACTTCACTGTACTGCGCCGCGATGCTGCACCCGGGACAGACGGGTATTGCAGTATACATTCATAATGCAATTAGCGGTATTACTCGCAGGCGCGGGGGACCTGGAGTCAAAAACCGTAGAATGCATTTGGGTTGAGATAAGGGCAAACAAATCCAGCCCCGTGCTGGTCGGGTACATTTACAGGAACCCAGCATATCACTTCAATGGTTATCGTCATGATGGATAAGGTCAGACAGACCAGCTCTGAAATTTTGATCATAGGCGATTTCAATATTAACATGTTTTTGAATAACCTTGCTTGGGAGTGCACCATGTCTATGTTTGGTTTAAAACAGCTAGTTAAAACAGCAACTCGTGTTAGCCCAACTTCCCCCACCCTTATGGACCACATATATACAACTACTCAATCAAGGGTGATGGGAGTAGAATTGCCTCATGTAGGGATTAGCGATCACTACCCGGTGTGCTGTTGCTGGGCATTAAAAGCGGATAATTCATTCCAAAAACATCAGCACACGACTATTAGATACAGATCACTTAAACACTTCAAGAAGGAAACATTTCTTTGTGCTTTAAGTAGCGCGCCCTTTGATACAGTGTACTACCATAATGACCCCAACGATGCTTTTTCTGAGTGGTACGGATTGTTCCTTGGTGTTCTCGATACACACGCTCCATTCAGAGACAAACGGGTGAAGAACCCCCAGGTTTCCGCCTGGTTAAATCAAGGATGCCATGCAGCTCAGAAATGACTATAAAAGAAATAATCATTTCGCAGCTTATGGAAACCAAAGAAACCATGTTAAACATTTAGTGAGGAAAGCTCAAAGGTTACTTTTTCACCATCTTATGAACGGCAAGAAAGATGTCATATCTGTGTGGCGAGCGATCAATGCTTTTACGAGGTCCAAAAATACCGTACAATGTGCACAGCTATAAGCTGATACCTTGAATCAACATTTCCTCTCGGCTGCCAGTACGTTGCTACAAAATACATATTCTGGTCAGTCTTCAGCTGCGCCAGAAAAGCTAAAGACGTTTTGTGCAGAACGGCTGGACCCTGATACATCATTCAGCATTCCACTGTTAACGATATACGACGTGGGAAAATCCATCTCGTACAAACATACGTCTGGCCATGATGGTATTAGTAGCTCAGTTCTGAAAATGGCCCTACCGTATATTGTAGATACCTTGACATATATATTTATAACCTTTGCATAGCAGGGGATATTTCCAAAAACAGCCAAAGGGATCCCACTACCTAAAACGAAAGACCTTGCCGACCCTAACAAGTTCAGGCCCATGTCGCTACTGTCAACACTGTCTAAAAACATAGAAAGACACATTCACACACACTTACAACATTTTATAGAAAAACACACAAACTCATACATCCATTACAATCT
>BTPG01000006.1:173342018-173387018 GCA_036245525.1 Semisulcospira habei | reverse complement strand
AACGTAAACAATTCGCAACTGACGGGTGTTATTTACCTTGACTTTAAGAAGGCGTTTGACCTGGTTAACCACCACACTCTGATAAGCAAACTTAGTCATTATTTAAAAAACGTCTCAGCAGTTTCCTTCTTTAGTTCATATCTAAAGGGAAGAAAGCAAAAGGTTGTAGTTAATGGATCACACTCTGAAGTGAAGGAGGTTAAGTTTGGAGTACCTCAAGGGTCAGTGTTAGGCCCTCTTCTATTTTGTTTATACATCAACGATCTGCCTCTTCACCTAACGTCAGAATCTATCGAATGTGACTTGTTTGCTGACGATACGTCAATCCACACGGCAAATAAAAACCTTAATGTGGTTGCAGATGACTTACAACAGAGCCTTGATGAGGTGTCCGCTTGGTGTGAACGTAACTCGATGAGTATCCATCCAGCAAAAACTAAGTCAATGGTAATTGCGACACGCCAAAAACACCAATTAAGCCCCCTTTCACTTGATTTGTCCTTCGAAGGCAATTCTATTGAGCAAGTGTCTGAACACCGCCTCCTTGGAATTATCATAGATGATCAGCTCAAATGGCAGGCACACACACATAAAGTGTGTAAAACTGTTTCAAGGAACATTTTCATGCTGTCCAAACTGAAGCACTTCACTGACTTTGAAACCAGAAAATTATTTTATTATGCACATATTCAGTCCCACATTAATTATGCTTCGACGGTGTGGGATGGCTGCAGAGATGTACATTTAAAAAGACTGAACTCCTTAGACAGAAGAGCAGCGAAATTAATTTTACCTGATCCTACTTTGACAACGGATGATAAGATTTACAAAGCGGGACTTCTTTCTCTCAAAAAGCAGTTTGCATTCAACAAAGGTGTTCTCCTTTTTAAGATTCGGAATGACAACACTCCGGAATATCTAACCCAGCTGCTAGTCCGGTCACAGTCCCGCTATGGCGATACAAAAAGCCTATATGTAGTACCCAAAACGAGAATAGACTTATTTAAAACCAGTCTAGCATTCTCGGGGGCGACTTTGTGGAATTCGCTTCCATCCCACACGAAGACCACTCCAACGGTATCATGTTTCAAGAAAAGTCTTTTTGAACATTTATCTTCGCAGCCATAACTATCTTCAAGCTTTGCTTTCTATACGTAGATATCATTGTTAGTAATGTACCCATTCTACTGCTGTGTATGTATAGTGCTGCTGTGTTGTTGCTTTTTTTTTTTCTTTCCCCCTTACCATTGCTCCAACTCCCCCAACACACCCTAGGCAATCGTCCTATACATGTATTAATGTAATGTAATTGTTGTGTTGTAGATGTAGCAACGGCAGATTTGAAAAATGGCATTGCCTCTGGCATTGTTAATATCTTTACCGTTGTAAAATAAAGATTCATTGATTCATTGATTCATTGATTCATTGATTCTCTCTCTCTCTCTCTCTCTCTCTCTCTCTCTCTCTCTCTCTCTCTCTCTCTCTCTCTCTCTCTCTCTCTCTCTCTCTCTCTCTCTCTCTCTCTCTCTCTCTCTCTCTCTCTCTGTTGGTGTCATGCGACACGCGTTACTAAAATAAATTATGATCAGTCAGCCCCCTTCGTCTGCAAGATAACTGTTCTCGTTCCTACACCTGCAAGAGAAAACAATTACTTCTCATGAAAACATACAACTCCGAAGACTTCTTTGCGTCTAATGTCCAGGACATGCTGGAGTCCAGGGCAATAATCGAGCGGACATCCTCGTTGGCAAGGCGGAAATGACGCAGGTTACTACGCATGTAGCATGGGCAGATCAGACTTGGTGAGAAACCTGAGAAAGCACTTCCAGTAACATAGCCAACTCCGGCAGTAAAATGTCTAGGGACCCGCGACGGCTGCGCGGGCCCACTGCGGCGGTCGTTGGCCAGAGGACCTTTGCTTAATGGGAGCCAGAACGCCTCCACGGCAGAGCTGTGGAAAAACACACCGGGCGTTGAAACTTGAATGGACAGGAGAGATCCGGAGTCAACCCGTCCAATATGGGCACGGAATCGAAATGAACTCTGGGGAGACTTCTGACGGGTGGGGTAGAGCTTGTATAGGCCTTTTCCAGTACGCAGATCCTATCTTGATCAAACTGCACTGAACTGAACTGAACTGATCTGGAGCCACCGAAAATGAAATGAAAGTCATACATGATATTTTAGGGCTCATGCGAATCGGTTTCTGCCTGCGGGTGAAGAAATCACTTCAGTTTGTCATTCCTTTATTGGATCTCTCAGATCGGCCCAGTCACCTGTTTATTTAAATTCAAATTCAATTAAAAAACTTTATTGTGTCAGTCTGGCCGACAAAGGAGAACATGATAAGGCTTTCTATAAAGCATAGGTAGAACTGCCTGAGGATTTTGGGGCTAACATCACAGGAGCGGAGTGTGCACAGCGTATACAGTCTCCCTTGGGCTTTCTTAAAGATGAGGTCTGTGGTGAAGGATAGCCGGGAATCATTCAAGGTTCCTAGGTATTTGTAAACATCTGTGCGAGTGACAAAAGTGCCGTTAATCACCAGGTGCTGAAGAGATAGAAGTGGGCACCCGGAAGTTGGCCCACTGCCAGGCTTCTGAAAGTCGACTACCATCTCCTCAGTCTTGCACACGTTCAACTGTCTGTAGATGGTTGTTCTGACACCATGAGACAAACTGACCCACTTCTTCTTCTGCTCCTCGTAGTATATGAAACTTGCCCGTGAATTTTGACCGTGCGACTATTAACCCCTTACCTACGGGGGCAACGAGAACACCATCCAGCTATAATGAGGCTACAAGTCTAGCTACAAGTGAGTAGGTCAAATGCAAAAGGCAAAGAATCTCACGAGCCCCCGCAAATGCGGGGGCTCGTGAGATTCTTTGCCTCTTGCCGGGTACATTTAATATCTGCGTCCCTAGGACGGATGAGATGTCTTGTCGTTGAATTTGCCATAGGGTTTCAAAGGTATTCTTTGTGATAGTTGGCGTTGAAAGAGTCGAGACAAAAGATGCGCGTGGGTGGTGTTTATTGACAACTAATGGCTAATGATCTTGGTGTAGCCGCGCGCGTGTGTGTGTGTGTGTGTGTGTGTGTGTGTGTGTGTGTGTATGATTGTGTGTGCGTGCGCGCGCGTGCGTGTGCGTGCCGCCAGTGTGCGCGTGTGTGCGTGTGTGTGTGCGTGCGTGCGTGTGTCAGCGTGCGCGCGTGTGTGTTTGTGTGTCTGTAGGCGTTAAAATGGGTATCATTTCACGTTTTGACCATACAACCATCGGCAGTGTTGTTCTATTGTTTCTTAAGTGCCGTAGCGATATGCCAAATCATATGTGCATTTGTGTATTCTTTCATAATTACGGTAATAATGTCACATTCAGTTTTCCCCATCAGGAAGCATGTCTGAAAGCTTTCCCTTTTCCGCGAGCACTCGTCTTATTAGCGCTGTTTGCTGTATATTGACGCTAGTAACAAGGGGGAAGTAACTGCGGCAAAACAGCTTATTGAAGACATGTCTCCAATGTTATATGTCCGCACAGGAACATGTCGTGATCGACAGCTACTTTTGTTCTGCCTTGTCAAGGCCAAAGATAGTAAGCCCATTTTGTGGAAGCGATGTCTGAAAGCATTTCGTTGTCCGCTATCACCGTCTCATTAGCGCTGGGTTTGTCAAGATTTTGTTGTTGTTGTTGTTGTTGTTGATGGAGGCGGTAAGTCTTCGATAAAATAACCCCATCATTGCCGAGAAAAGATCCACCTGCAAGAGACATGGACATAGACAAGAGACCATTTTGAATACTTGTTCCCGTGATGGCTGATCAGGCGCTTTGGCATTCAAGTGACGAAGATTTCTGAAACACAAACTGCGTCCATTGGCTGTGAAGGCATACAGCTCGCTCATTGTATTCTCTACTGGATGCCTTCGTCTACCAGCAGAAGGGATAGATCATTGAGAGCCCCCCGCAAAGCCAATGGTCGTAGATTTCAAGGGTAGTGTCAGATTAGCTTGGCGCCTAAAAGCGCCAAGCTAATCTGCCACTACCCTTGAAGTGTCATGGTCGATCCATAATCTGCAACAGGCGCATAGTCGTTAGGGGACACTTCCAAAATTTGGGAAATGCGGCCGTGGGGATAAATGGGTTAATTCAACCCCAAAGACCCCTGGCCGTCCAAGGAACATGGATAACAAAATGCTGTCAGCAAGAGGCATACATCCTCGTCAGCCCCCGCATCTGCGAGGGGCCCATCTACATCTACGTCTCTTGCAGCTGGAACGCCTTCACCTTTCCTCGACAGGGAAGGGGGTTAAAGAGTTGCTCGTCGCGTTCCGGCGGTGAAAGGGTTATACGAGGCTGGTCGTTTCGTTGTTCGTGAATGACGAACGCTAAATAAACCAGGCTACATCGCCGCGTGACGGCTGGAATGCCTGGACCGTTCCCAGTGCTATACGCGTCGCGCACCACGCGGCTCCAGCATCCTTTGTGAACCTCTGTAGCCCATTATTCCTAGCGGGGAGGCGTGGTGGTACGGTACAGTGTGGTGGTGGTAGTGATGGTGGTTAAACGTTTATGGCATAACGTCTTTTGCCACCAAGAAAGTGATTTCAAAAAACGGTGCACCTAACTCTGTCCGTACAAAGTTTGACCCTACCGGGCTTCGAACTCACGACCCTATGAACAAGAGTCCGACGCTCTACCACCTTAACCATTCCCCGGCGGTCCCCCATGGTGGTGGTGGTGGTGATAGTGGAGACATGGTGGTACAGTACAGTGTCGTGGTGGTGGTGGTGGTGGTGAAACGTTTCATACTTTCGACTGAGACATGCAGCATTCGGATACGCGGCTAAAAGCCGCGTTTCGGATGCTGCACATCTCGAATGAGTTAAGATTTAACGTCACTTTGTCTATTGCCGCCACAAACGTTATTTCAAAGACAGTGCACCCAATAGGGGTGCACCTAATAAAGTTTGACCCCACAGGGGTTCGAACACACGCCGCCTTGTTATGATCGAGAATCAACCACTCTACCACCTGAGCCAGTCCGGTGCCTCATAGTGGTGTTGATGGTAGTGATGCCAAGGTGGTACACTACAGTGTGATGGTGGTAGTGGAAGTATGGTGGTTGTGATGGTGGTAGGGGTGGTGCCGAGTGGTAGTGTATAGTGGTGACTGGAGCAGCTGTGGTGGCGAAGGAGTGGTGGTGGTGTGTAGTGGTATGGTGGTAAATGATGGTGGTTAAGGGGTCTAGACTAGTGAAACAATCAAATCTGCTTTTTAAAAAGTAAATAAAATAAACACCCAGTAAGCGAAAGATCCTTGGGCCTCGTCAGTGTGCACAAGGCCTTGGCGGAACAAGGCTGACGCCTGCCTGAGGACCTTTTACACAACGGAGACAGAGACCATTTTATTTTGCGTATCCGATTTCGTCATGAAATGTTTGGCTTAACCCTTTCTTTGCCGAGAAAAACATAACACTATCTAATTGCAAGAGGCATAGATCCTCATGAGCCCCCGCAATTGCGGGGGCTCATGAGGATCTATTCCTCTTGCTGAAACCACCGTGTATCTACGTTCCTTCGGCGGCTGGGGATCTCTGGCGCGTTGAACTGACAATGAGTTCGAAAAACACACTCTGCGTCCACTGGCAGTGACTGGGTTAACACTGAGACTGACCTGCATATGGGTTAAACTTACGTCGTAAGGGTAATCCCGCATACCAACTGCTTTTGCGATTACCTGTAGGTATTCAGCCGACTTCGCTTATGACAAGGTCAGATATAGCACACACTTTTTAACCCATTATTGCCCACTGTCCCATTTTTGGGACGCAACTTATTTTAATTACTGTATCTAAGTGCTTGTGTCACTGTGACTCAGCAGCCTATTGTGTTAATCAGGGGACATCACTGCATCCAGGCATTGTTTTTGTTTGAGTACTTTCCCTTCACACTAGCAGTGAGAGCTGCCATTTGCAGAAAAAAGCTGGTGCCTGCAGCATCAACATGGCAACCAAGAAAAGGTAAGGATTACTTTTTTTACATTACACTTTTATATATAACACTAAGAACAAAACCTAGAGACTATACTGTTATCTGGATATGTTTTTGTCAGTTTGATGATAGCTTGAATATGTACTGATCTGTATATGTTAGAGTTACCGTCCCAAAAATGGGACGGTGGGCACGAGAGGGGAGGGGTTTTTGCTTATACTACATACACTGTTTTTTCTGCTTTTGTCCAGGATTTTTACTGTTCATGAAGTGGTATCAATGCTGGAAGATGATGCTAACTTTGAAGAAGCTGACAACAGGCTCCTACAAATGAAGACACCGATGAAGACAGTGGAGACGAAGATGAAGATGGTACTGTCTCCAACCTAAACAGAAATCAGCTGCAGGCTCCTGCTACTGTCACTATCCGGAGACAGGGTGAAAAAGTGTCCTATGATGAGATGGAGGAATCTGCTGATGTATCAGAGAATATCAGTGCTCCTATTCAGAGTGCTCCTGCTGCCACAGGGACAGTGCAAGATGCATCTGGGGATTCAGAATCCTTGGAGTCAGACGATGCAGCACCTTCTACATCCATGGGGAAAAAAAGGAAAGTAACACGGCCTGCAGCAACTAAAGCTCCATCTTCAAAGAAAGCAGCAATAAATCAGCAAAAGTGGAGAAATACAGATCTGTCAAATAGGCAAAAGCAACGCTTTTCCTGGAACAAGACAGATGTTGACCTGTCGAAAATGCCTTCTTCTCCAGTTGATCTGTTTGAGTGCTTCTTTGACAAAGAAATCCTTGAAACCTTTGCTGATTTTAGCAACATATATGCACGGTCCAAGGGCAACTTGACATTTTCAACCACACCTGAAGAGATCCAGACCTTTCTTGCCATTCTACTCCTGTCTGGATACAGTCCTGTGCCCAGCAGACGAATGTATTGGTCTTCAGATGAGGATGTGGAGAAGGATGCTGTTCAGTCTGCTATGTCAAGAAACCGCTTTGAAGAAATGCTGCGGTATTTCCATGTCAGTGATAACGCACATCTGGATGCTGCTGACAAGATGAGCAAAGTTCGGCCGTTGCTGACACACATGAATGAAAAGTTTCTGACCTTCTTCAAAGCTGTCCAGACACAAAATCTCAGTATCGATGAGTCGATGGTGCCTTATTATGGACGGCACAGTTGCAAACAATTCATACGAGGCAAACCAATCAGGTTTGGTTATAAGATGTGGATGCTGAGGACGCCTCTGGGCTATGTCGTCCAGTTTGAGCCCTATCAAGGTGCAAGAGGACGCCAAACTGAATACCCAGGACTTGGAATGGGGGGTTCGGTTGTTGTTGATCTCATTGCAGAGCTGCAAGAAGAAGAGGGCAGCTGATACCATCTCACGTTTGACAATTTGTTCACAAGCCTGCAGCTGGTGGATGTTTTGACAGAGAAAAACATTGCATGCACAGGAACGATACGTACAAATCGCCTTCAGGATTGCCCTTTGAGGGATGTAAACGAGATGAAGAAGACACCAAGGGGAACCTATGACCATGCAACCGACACAAAGACTGGCCTCACTGTTGTTCGGTGGAATGACAACAACATCGTCAATATTGTTTCAAACAATGTAGGAGTGCATCCACTTCAGACAGCCAAGAGATGGTCAAGGGCTGAACCAAAGCAAGTGACCATTCCTCAACCCTTCATGATCCGCCATTACAACAACACTATGGGCGGTGTGGACCGCACAGACCAGAATGTGGCAAAGTACAGAACGGTCATTCGCTGCAAGAAGTGGTGGTGGCCCATCTTTGCCTATTGTCTGGACCTCAGTATCCAACAAGCCTGGCACCTCTACAGGAAGTAGCGAAAGACAACCCTTTGGACCTTCTCCTTATCCGCAGGAGCGTTGTCAGAGTCTATCTTGCACGAGCTGGTCATGCAGGGCCTGGTCGTCTAAGAGGATTTGTATCTCTTGACAAGCGTGTCCCAACAGAGGTCAGGTTTGACCGTTTTGACCATCTTGTTCAAAGTTGGCCTACACAACTGAGATGTGCATCATGCGGGAAGAAGACTAAGCGCCGCTGTGCTAAGTGCAAGGTTGGCCTCCACGACAAATGCTTCCAGCAGTACCATACTCACTGAAACTATTAACAGCTTATGTGGTGCTAAAATCACCTAAAACAGTGACAGCTGGACATCACCAAAAAATTGACAAAATTGAAACTGTCCTTTACTTGCAATTGTTTCTTCTTTTTTTTTCCTTCTTTTAATAGTTATGATTTTCTTGTTTTCTAAAGATACCTAAAAGCAATTTAAATCAAAATATTGTTTTGTTGTGTTTACTTTGTTTTCACCTCAATTATTACATTTTCTTTCAATAAAAGTTTACTAGTTTCAGTATTTTGGTTCTTGTGTTCACTCTTTGAAAAATGAAAAACCCCTACCCATTCCTGCCCACCGTCCCATTTTTGGGACATCTACATTTTATTGTCTAAATAATAAATTTCAAAGTTTTAATCAAAATTTGATCAACACATGTCCATTGTAGACAATTATCCATAATATAAACTAATTTGCACTTTGAAAAAAAATTTGGGCATTAGTGGGTTAAGAGGTTCATGACAGCACTACCTCTATACAAATGACTTCGCTTATAACAAACGTCGTAACAACGAAATCATTTGGGTCATCAGGCGATTTATTATATCCGTAGTTTACTGCATAATATAAATTATTACTGTTTCACTTGACTGCGCCAGAGGGCGACACTACTATGCCTACGGTTTTGGCTCGTTGTATAGGCCGTTTGACTTCGGGCCGCACAACGTTGTTTTTTGTTTTTGAAATATCTCAGCAAAGAGCCACTTACTTACGTTTGTTTGTTTGTCCGTTTGTTGGTCTGTTCGTTCGTTCGTTTGTTGGTTTGTTTTTTGTTTGCTTTAGCGCCGGCTTGGTTGTTTGCTTAACCCATTACATCCTGAGGCCAATTTGTTTTTAATTTGTTCATTGTCCTATGAAGGTTCTTCACAGATTAGGAGATAGATCAACCATTTTAGTTCAAGGGTGGTGCCAGAGTAGCTTGGCGCATCGCGCGCCAAGCTATTCTGGCACCAC
Organism: Semisulcospira habei; assembly: GCA_036245525.1. Classification (NCBI taxonomy): domain Eukaryota; kingdom Metazoa; phylum Mollusca; class Gastropoda; family Semisulcospiridae; genus Semisulcospira; species Semisulcospira habei. The sequence goes on along the minus strand of BTPG01000006.1, from coordinate 173,377,911 downwards.
CCTTGAAATATCATAGTCAAACTTATTTAAAGCAGTAGTGTATCAGGATGCAAAGGGTTAATCTGTGACGCACACCACAGAACACACCTTACATCAACTGATGAGAAAACTAAAAAAAAAAGAAATCTTTAGTCGGCCTGGTTGTTGTCTTGTGATGGTCACAGGTGAAAGCAAAGAACAGACGGGCTGCTCATACACACATCAAACGAGACATATATATTGCCTACCGATAACTGTTTCACGGTACATTATATCGAACCAAAGTGCAATACTACCCCCTTCACTGTCCGTGGACGCAGAGTCACGTCTTTGTCAAGTTCAGCACCGACTATAATCATCAGCTTAAGGAAATACGGATATGACTAGGGTCAGCAAGAGACAAAGAACCTCATGAGCCCCCTGCATATGCGGAGGCCCATGAGGTTCTTTGCCTCTTGCAGCTGATAGATGTTTGCATTTCGCCGGCAGTAAAGGGGTTAGCTTGTTGAAGTTCTGATGTTACACATAACACTTTTGTTAACCCATTTAACCCCACGGGCGCTGGAGCCGTCACCTAAAGAATGTGTCAGCCGAAGGAGATGGATTGACCATGATAATTCAAGGGTAGTGCCGGATGAGCTTGGCTCATCCGGCACTACCCTTGAATTATCATGGGCAATCTATCTCCTGCTGCAGGGCGTTGGGGCTAAATGGGTTAATATAAAGGGGCACTGGGTGGCCCGGCTTTAAAGCGTTCGACTCTCGTCCGACAGATCTCGGGTTCGAATCCAGCTGGGGTCAAAATTTGTTCAGACCCTATTCGGTGCCACGTCTTCGAAATCACTTTTGTGATGCACAAAAGACGTTAAGCCCGACACGTTGAAAGTTGCTAATATAGATATAATATCCTCCACAAGCCCCCCCCCCCCTCCACCCCCACCCCCCGCCCCGCCCCCTTTGCGAAAGCTCGGCGTTAAACTTCGTGACTATGTTGCGTCATACATTCCACCCAACCATTGGTGTAACGTACGCAGACTTTCATCCGGTCGCACGCACAGACTCACAAACGCAACAGACACATACACAACAACGGTAACTGTCAGTCGGACACCATCGTGCAGTATCAACGCAAAACATCATTTCTTTTTCTCTGTGGCCCATATAATCCTAATTAACAAGACGTGAACTCAAAAATACTCTTCACAAGATACACTATTCTCAACACTAGCACGTCACTCTCACATCCGTCTACACGCAATATAGTAAAAGCCAGGTTGGGTAAACTGTCTTCATTATCCAACCTGCTCAACTGGTGTTATAGCTCTCTATCGTTCGCACGTTCCTCCACGTCTAGGCGTGTAGTTTCTTTCGTCACGCGTTCCTGAAGCTGTCCCACGTTCCCCGAACTGTGGACGTCTTCTCGACATGCCCCTCTAGCGCAGCCTCAGTTGACTTTGATGTCTTGGCACCAAGTCTCTCGCTCCCCGAGCGAAGAATGTCCTCACGACACGTTCCTCCAGCGGCAGCCTCTGTTGACTTTGACGTCTCGGCGTCAGGTCCCTCGCTCGCCACAAGTACTCTGTACAATAAAGTTCTAATGTCATAACACTTGCTTAACACACACATATTGGATGACATGAGGTACATTGCGTAACCTGGCTGATACAGATAAATCTACACGTTCATTCACACACTTGTGCTTCATAAAACAGACTAGATTCGCAACACACTATAACTCAGTCACAACAATGAAAATGACTATAACATGACGCACGCGCCATACACTGGTTCGTACATTGGAACAGATTATACTTAACACACTCACGTACTACCTTCGTAAGCAACCTAGGCATACACACATCACATTCCTTAGTTATCTATCCCGGTAAATAGCTATACTGCTCAACAAAAGAAACGCGAAGTAGCCCCTTCAAACCACATTTAATCCAATATTTGAAAGTCGATTTCGGACAAACCATACAAGGGATGTTATGTTATCGACATTAATTAGGAATGATATCATGGACACCAGCGTAATCAGTGTGGAAGTTTATTCTGTATTTGGAGCAAGTATGGCACAGCACTAAGTCAATACGGCGTGTGACCCCCATTGACGTTGATGACGGCTTGGCAGCGTCGGCGCATAGAGTGCATCTGGCGGTTGACAGCTGCCTTAGGAATGTTGTTCCAGGCCTGGACAATGGTATTCTCCAGTTCTGCGGCTGTCGTTGGTCTAGGGAGTACAGCGTTGACCTCCCTTTGCAGTTGGTCCCAGAGATGTTCGATGGGATTGAGGTCCGGGCTGAGGGCAGGCCAGGGCATGACTGGGATGTTGTCCTGCTGCAAGAAGTGCTGGGTGATACGTGCAGTGTGTGTACGCGCATTATCTTGCTGCAAGATGAAGTTTCTGCGTCCATGGGAAAATGGCAGGACATATGGGTGTTGTACTTAGTCAATGTAGCGCTGAGCTGTGATGCCATTTCCGCGACCTGGTACGAGTCCACGGAAAAAAAAAACACAGGTCCTGCTGTCTGGTTCAGGGTAATCCCACCCCAAAATCCTGGAATCCACTTCATCCAAAACCCTCTACGCTACCATGAACACACTCCTAGACACTTCTAAAGACTCTCCTCTTCCCAACACACACAGCAAAGAAGAACTCCCGTCCGCTTTTCCCACCTATTTCTCCGACAAAATCCAAACTCTGCGCAACACACTCGATACTCTGCCTTCTCCGCCTTGCCTTCCCGACCCCCCCCCCCCCCCTTTTCCGGCACTCCCCTCTCGTCCTTTCGCCCCGTCTCTCAGGATGAAGTCGTCAAGACCATAAAGTCCATGCCTTTCAAAACCTGCAAACTAGACCCCCTCCCAGCTTCTCTCTACCGGGACGGCCTTTCAAAACTTTTGCCCTTCATCACCGACACCATCAACACATTTCTAGAGAATGGCTTCGTCCCCGATATCTTCAAGTCCGCCATTGTCCGTCCTCTCCTAAAAAAACACAACCTCGACCCAAACGAACTTAAGAACTACCGCCCAGTCTTCAATCTCTCTTTCCTGTCCAAGCTTCTTGAGAAGGTTGTCCTCAACCAGCTCAACCTCCACCTCGCCGACAACAAGCTCCTCAGTCCCTTCCAGTCTGCCTATGGCAAACATCACAGCACTAAAACAGCCCTTCTACATATCCTAAACGACCTGCTTCTCTCCGACTCGGGCAACATCTCCCTTCTTACGCTACTTGATCTCTCTGCTGCCTTCGACACCAAAACCACTCTATCCTCCTCCACCGCCTTCACCACTCCTTTGGCATCACTGAATCTGCTCACTCCTGGTTTCTCTCCTACCTCTCCGACAGACAGCAGTCCGTCACCATCGACGGCGTCTCCTCCAACCCAGTAAGGCTCTCCTGCGGCGTTCCACAGGGGTCCGTCCTGGGCCCGGTCCTTTTCACACTCTACACCTCTCCCCTGTCCAACATCATCCAGGCCCACCACATACACCACGACCTCTACGCTGACGACTCACAACTACTAGACAAAGACAAACTCGACAACACTCAGTCACTACTGACTCGAACGGCTGACTGCTACGAAGACGTGAAAAACTGGATGACAGCAAACAAGCTCAAACTGAACAACAAAACGGAAGCCATGCTGGTAGGCACTCGCCAGAAACTTTCCCAGCTCTCTCCCTCTCTCTACCTTCAACTCGAAAGCACCCCCATCTCCCTCTCTGACTCGGTCAAGAACCTCGGCGTTATCCTCGATTCCTCTCTTTCCATGACCGTCTCCGCCACGGCCCAGGCATGCTATTTCCACCTCCGCCGCATCAGTCAGATCAGAAAATACCTCACTAACGAAGCTGCCACCAAACTCGCTGTCTCTCTCATCTTATTTGGCATCGACTACTGCAACTCTCTCCTTTCCGGCCTTCCTCACTCTACCACTCTCACTCTCCAGCGCGTCCAGAACAATGCTGCCCGCCTCGTCCTCAGAAAGAAAAAATCCGACCACATCACTCCCCTGCTCAAGCTCCTTCACTGGCTCCCCATCCCCCAACGCATCCAATACAAGATTCTGTCCCTCTGCTACAAATCCCTGAACAACTACGCTCCTACCTGTCTCTCCAACTTACTTCACCCCTACACTCCTTCCCGCTCCCTCCGCTCCGCCGCCGACCTCTCCGCCTCCTCATCCCCCGCACCAAACTCAGCACTTCCGGCCCCCGCTCCTTCTCCGTCTACGGTCCATCCACCTGGAACACCCTCCCACTCTCTCTCCGTCAGAAACACTCTCTCTCCTTCCAGTCCGCCCTCAAAACTCACCTCTTTCAACAGTTCTAGCACTATATCACCACACTCCCCACGCCAAGCTGACCGTCGTAATGTATTTTCACTATTTGTGGTACGTGAGTCATTGTCTAAAGCGTGCGCATGCGTGTGCGAGTTGTGAGTGCGCGCTCAGAGTTATAATTATTATAAGATAAGCGCATTATAAATACCGTAATTATTATTATTATTAAATCATCACGCTTGGCCCGCCCCAGGCATTGGTCTCCAACACACAGCCATCAGCATAGCGTTCACCTCTTCTCCGCCAGACTCTGCATGGCTGATGCAGTAGCGGCTCTCGTCCGTGAACAGGACGTTCTGCCACTGTCGCCAGGAGCCTGTGACCACTGTAGGCGTGCACGGCAATGACGGTCAGTAAGAACAGGTCTACGGGCTGGACGGCGGTTGTGCAGATAATGCTCCTCTAGCCGTCGTCGCACTGTCTGGCCACTGATGGGTGCCAGTAACTTCTCTTGCTGTTTCCTCGGCCGGCTGAAAGCTATTTCGCACGTGAGCCCGGAAAATGTGGCGGTCTTGCCGTGGAGCTGTCAAACGTGGTCGTCCGCTTCTACGAGCGTCAGCAGAAGACCCGTTGGCATAATAGCGTTGCTGCAGCCTGTAAATGGTCGAAATGTGACATCAAAAGGCCACTGCCACAACTTGTGGGTCTTCTCCGGCTTCCAAATGCCAACTTCCAACTACCTTGATTGACATCAAAAAAAAAAAAAAAAAAAAAAAAAAGGGTTGACATCATATACTTAGACTTTAGAAAAGCATTTGACACTGTTCCTCATAAAAGGCTTGTTCAGAAGCCAGAGATCTATGGTGTATGTGGAAACATTCCAACTGGATAAGAAGTTTCTTACGTGATAGAAAACAAGTGGTAAAAGTTGGAAACGCAAAATCAGATAATATGAAGGTGCTAAGCGGTATTCCTCAAGGAAGCATCCTAGGACCTATATTATTTACGATATTTATGAACGACTTGCCATACTGTGTTAATAGCATGTGTAAAATATTCGCAGACGATACTAAAATCTATAATGAATTGAGCAATAAAGACGTGTTGCAGTATGATTTGGATCACTTGCAAGAGTGTCCCGAAACATGGGACTTGCATTTTAATGTAGAGAAATGCAAGGTCTTGCATGCTGGAAGGAACAATCCTGAACATGATTACTTGATGAAAGTTAACAGCGACATTAAAAAGATGTATCATGTGAGGAGGAAAGAGACTTAGGTAATGTTTTTGATAAAGTTCTTTCTTTTGACCCCCATATTCAGAACTGTATCAATAAGGCCAACAAAATGGTTGGAGTAATTAAGAGAGCCTTTAATTATTTGGATAAGGACATTTTTAGTAAACTGTACAAATCACTAGTCAGACCACATTTAGAATATGCAAACACTGTATGGTACCCAGGTTTGAAAAGACAATCAGTTGCACTCGAAAGGGTACAGAGACGAGCAACTAAGCTGGTTAAAGAATGTAGAAATATGACTTACCTAGACTGACTCAAATACTTTGGACTACACTCCTTACCTGGAAGTAGAATACGTGGAGACTTAATCCAAGTTTTTTAAAATTTATAATGGCATCGACGATCTAAATAATAACGACTTTTTTGCAGCACCAGTTTGTGACAGAACCCGAAACACTGAAGGGAAAATCTTTGTAAGGCACTGCAACACTAACCTGCGGAAGTTTTGTTTTTCTAACAGAGTTGCCATTGTTTGGAATGAGTTACCAGTTTCATTAAAAAAGCACCTAATATAAATTCAATTAAAAACCAGCTGGACGAATTGCCAAAATTTAAAGAGATTTTCTATTCCTATGATGAATGATTTATTGGAAAATTGCATGCATAACAGACCCATAATGTTGATTGATTGATTGTACATTGCTTAACGTCCCGACAGCAACAAGGCTTTCTCAGGACGTGCCTGCACTGCTTGTGAAAAAAAAAATAAACAGAACATTGAATGTATGTCGCCAGCCGGTCCAATACGTTAATTGACGACGGAACACACATATGTGTGCCCCAAGCAAAGCTCCGTTGCCGACGGGACGCACACATATGTGCGCTGGCCTAGTTTCCCTATTGCCAATACCGGCAGTATGGTCTAAGGGAAGCAATCTACTATAATATGTCAAGCACTCATTTCTTTACTTGTAGAGTGACTTTTCTTGTTTGTATGGGCTGAAACCAACGAATTAGAAGCTCTAATACAAAACGTCCCCATGTGCAAAAAAAAAAAATGGCGGATTTTGGTGTAAAAACTTTTATGTGTGAAGAAACTTTTCTGTTGTGCCTTTCTTTCTGGATTATTTACTGGTGACACACTAGAATATGTCTCTGGAATGCTAGGTGAGTGTAATTTTCACACTCTGGCTAACTAATACACTAACAGCATGTTCAGTTTCAGTGGAACCCAGTGTGAAACTGTTTTTGATTTTTGGCTTCTTACCCCATCTTCTTTATACACCTGTAAAATCTTAACATTACAAAATATTTTCTTCAGCATAGTGTCTACGAGTTCACCTTGAATTGCTTTTTCCACTGATACCAAATATGTTGGGGTATGATAAGATTTTTACAACAGACAAGGCCAATGAAATTTGTCAAAATTACTACGGTAGCAGGGAAAAATCAAGTTGGCAGACTACGGTGGCAAAAGGTTAAATAAACCTAAGACATGGGGTCTAAATAAAGCTAAGACCATTTAGCAACACACATCCAATATCAAGAGCTACAGGCAGTGCAGACAGTAGGGAGAGTTTTAAAAAGGCAAATACAGGTGAATGGACAAAGAGTAGACAGAAACACATGCCCCAGAATAGAGAGGAAAACCCACCCTGTGGGGCTGACCAGGGTGACCCTGGGAACTAAAAAGTAGTTAACCCCACCCAAGTCCCCCAGGGCAGACCCGGGTGGGGGTAGACCCATAATGTAACTAAAGAAAGAAAAGACATTTGCAAAGGCCTCACGGCCTATTCTGTCCTCACAATACTACTACTACTACTACTAAGAGCTCGTTCTCGTTGGAGAGCACTAAGTCTTGGCATGGTTGATGTGACAACCGCAAAGGTGACAGAAGGCGTAACACTGCTGATTTTTTAAAAAATTATTATCTTGCATTGCTTAACAGAGTTCATGACCCAACATCTCTCTGCAGTGTATGCACGTGCGTGGAAAGAATACGCCGTGCGTCCTAACGAATACGGGTGCCTCGTGAACAGGGAGGGTAACACGGTTACTACAGTACGGTGACTGCATGCTTACAGTCATGTTGCTACTCGTACACTGGCTATCAAAAATAGTGTAACTTGTATTTTCGTGGATTTATCATACAAATACAACATACACTCGAATTTCACGTTTCTTTTCTTTATCAGTATATATAGAAAAATTCCCGGTTATCTAGCTAGTTCTAAACGGACATAACTGAACCAAATCAACGCTACACAACCGAACTACATCTTACTAATGCATACTACCTTTAGCTCGCTAGCTGTTGATAATACATATAAAAAACTTACCTGAAATCTAGGTTTCAGAGTCTTGGAATACGGCTAGTCTATCCGACATATACTAATGGTCAAAACTTAAAGCTGAGAAACAGTCAAAAAACTCCACCCCGCACGTGTTTTAAAAAAACTTTGCAGGACCCAGCGAGGGCCCTGTCTTCGGCTAACTTCGGCAAACCGGTTTGCAACCCAGTTGACTGAGTTTTCAACTGCGTTTGTCGTGCTGGCAAAACTCCCGTGAAAAAGACAGGCCACTTCCTGTTTGCAGCGAGTGGGCACCGCGATCACTGATCTAAACCAGCGATATGTTTACTGATATCAACAGTAGCAGACGACACCCGACCACCCGACGGACAGAGCAGGCCATTTGTGTCTTGCCTGGACGCACACTGGATATGGACCAGGCTGAGCTATCCGTAAGTTACACAGTACAGCCTGAAGCTTTATTTGATATCGGAAGGGTGAGGAAGGAGGGGTTATTTGTCGTTTTGTATTTGTTGTTATAATCTCTCTCTCTCTCTCTCTCTCTCTCTCTCTCTCTCTCTCTCTCTCTCTCTCTCTCTCTCTCTCTCTCTCTCTCTCTCTCTCTCTCACATCCAATTTACTGTGTTGGATGTACATCACAATGCTTCTTTATTTATTTATATTATCCTATATTGGTCTGGATGTACGTGTTGACAAAATTCGTTCACAACTACAAAGTGTCAGGAGTCATACTTACAGCATGTACAGCCGTACATTCTGCCATCATAGTCCCCAGCGCGTAAAATCCGTGGCTGTCGGTCAGTTTCAAAGTGTCACAGAATCGTCTGCTGTTGTCCGATCGCGATGATTTCCGTGCAACAGGAAGTGGTCTGTCGTTTTCCGAGAGTTTTGCAAGCCCGGGATACGCAGTTGCCAACTCCGTCAACTGAGTTACGAACCGATTTGACCCACTTAGGGGCAGGGCCCAAGCTGGGTCCTGTGGAGTCTTTTTAAAACACGCGCTGGGCAGGTTTTTCTCATTGCACCTCAGCTTTAAGGGCCACCTCATTTTTTGTGTCATTGTTTATCGTAGCAAGTACGCTAATAAAATACAATTTTCTTTCGATCCAAATGGGTTAAAAGTTGACCTCAGACAGACCACTGTAAGGGAACAATAGACAACAATTCATCAATTTCCACGAACGTGTCAAATGCACGTGAAACGTGGTCATGTGCGATATTGGTAAGCGTACCAAAGGCAGGCAGGCGGAAAATCTCGGTAAAGTCGTGATGCCCTTGCTAAAGGGGTCAGTCGTGAACATTGAGCACTTTTGTTTCGCTACAAATACCGGTACAGTAGGGGCATAATTGTCACTTTCCTAACCATGCCACCACGACGAAGCCTAACGCCAGTAGATCAAAGCCGGGCGCTAGCATAGCTGCAGGAAGGAATTTCCGTACGAGAAGTTGGGAGACGTCTTGGGGTGTCCCATTCAGTGACCCAGAGGCTGCTGGCGCGATTCCAAGAAACTGGAAGGGCAGAACGACAACCCTGCTCAGGACGCCCGCGCTGCACCAGTAGAAGGGAGGACATATACCTCTGTGTGACGGCTCTGCGCGACCGAACCGTCACGTCAACCACTCTGCGACGTCAACTGATGCAAGCTGCAAACGAGCAGAAGCACAGTCTGCCGACGTCTGCGCGAAATTGGCCTGGCTTCATGCAGAGCAGCAGTGAGAATACCCCTCACTCAAGCTCATCGCAGAACCCGGGTTGCCTGGTGTCGTCAACATGTGAAGTGGAACAGACTCCAGTGGACTCAGGTTCTGTTTATTGATGAGTCACGGTTCACTGTGTCCTTCAACGACGGCAGGGTGAGGGTCTGGAGACGCCAGGGCGAGCGATTCACGGATGGATGCGTCCAAGAGGTGGAGGAGGCTCAGTCATGGTCTGGGCAGGCTTCAGCAGGGAAGGCAGGACCCCCTCCACGTCATCCGAGGCACCCTGACTGGACTGCTATATCGGGACGAAATTGTGCAGCCCCTCATCCAGCCAGCTCTCCAAGCCATAGGCGACAATGCTGTTTTGCAGGACAACAACGCTCGACCTCATCGCGCCCGTGTGGTGGATGAGTACCTTGAGCAACGGGGCATCCTGAGGATGGAGTGGCCAGCTCGTTCACATGATCTGGCTCCCATCGAGCACCTCTGGGACGTGCTGGGACAACGTGTAGTCAGCAATCACCCACCCCCCCACCTCAAGGCGTCCCCCGGCTGACTCAGTTCCTGCATCAAGAGTGGGAAGCGATCCCACATGTTCTCCAAACCCTGGTGAACTCCATGCGTCAACGCTGCATTGAATGCTTGGCTGCAAACGGTGGGTACACTCGCTACTGACTGGACCAGTCTTCTGTGACGTTTCCAATGCGGGGTGGGTGAACATTCTAACGTACTGCTGTTCTTACAATTGCTTGATTTACGCAAAACTTAAATGAAATTGTTACTGAATGAATTAGCAAAGTACTGACTCCAAAAATTGTTACATTATTTGTGTGGTGTTGTCGGTGCGTCGGCGATAAAAAGTGGCCGTTAGGTTTTGACCATTAGTATACGTCCGTCCTCATTGACAGAATAGCCCGTACTAACTACTCTTGAGCTCTGTTAGACTGAGCTCGGCCACTAAAACTTTGTGCCGATCGTTTTCCTCGCGATCGCACAAGACTCATGAATACACGGACTATTTGTCACTAGACAAACCGCTGACAAGAAGCACAATGCAGAATCCCTGTGTGAACTTTATGCGCGAGCATATAGAGCTTCATCACAATTGGACAGAACGTTAGAGGTTCCCCCGCCATGCTATTTTAGTACGCAGCAGAAATGTAACTCGGCGGTGGAGATAATTCCATCAAGGTAAACTATACTTCATTACAAACTATCAAACTGTGCACACTTATATTGTTTTCATAGTGTTTCTGATTATGTTTTAAATGCTCAAAATAAATTATCTAACGTATGAGCAAGTTCTGTTTTGGAAAAAATAAAACACACACACTCATCTTTGCCTGACTTCTGCAGGCAGGACTATTTCCTCATGACCGATATTTCTGGGCCTAAAGTGACACTTGTCTATGTTTATAATTTACACAAAAAATAACTACATAAAAAAACACCATTCACTGCTAGTAGCAAAGTCGTTGGCGCTATTTCCACTTGTAGACTTCACTAGCACTCCACCTTGAGACAATCACTTCGCAATACCGAATCATGTTAAATCGAGTACCAATCGATTCAGTAAGAGGCATAGATTCTCATGAGCCCCCGCGCCTGCGGGGGCTCATGCGAATATATTCCTGTTGCAGCTGGAACGGCCTAACCCACGCGGGTGTTTTAAGGTTGCTTTATAGGCGCCGAACATGCGAGAAATACATTGCGTGTTCCCCATGTACCGATAGCTTGTCTCGAAGTTGTCAAAACACCGCATTCTCTTGCCAAGAAGGCACGATAACGAGAAAACATGTGTGCAGCTACTTGAACTCTGGGTCTCGACGTTAACCCCTTCGCTGCCGAGAAAGGATGAATGCAATCCAGCAGCAAAGAGTCGTAGACCCTCATGAGCCCCCGTGACTGCGGGGGCGCATGAGGATCTATGCCTCTTCCTGAGACCACTTTGTGCCCATGTCTGTTTGGACAGTTGTGGCTTTTGGGCGTTTATTGAACACATTTCAGAAACCAAAATGTACGTCCGTTGGCAGGAAAGGGCTTAACTGCAAGAGAGGGTTGGGGAAATGACCACAGGCTACGGTGGAGAAATACATTTTCACGATGTGGTCTGTATCCATGCACAGCATTTTATCTCTTCTGGTTACTGTACATTGACATGTAGTAAATCGGTTACTTGAGAAATATGTAAGTACATGATTTGCAAAGAACAGTGCTGATTTTAGTGATATTAGTGATGTCGAAGTGGATTTGTCAGTGGCTATTCTAACGGACGGTTACATGAATGGCAAAGTTTGGTGACTTACTTATGCTCACGTTTTCTCACGCATTATATTCATGTCGTCTAGTGCAACATGCACGTTATTATCAGGCCATCTCGATATCGGATTCCTAGATCTCAATAATATATATATATATATATATATACGCCTGTGGTTACAGCAGTTCGATCTTGCGTCAGATACGGGCTGCTGTCATTACTGGACTTTAGCCAGCTAAGGTATAGTGAGTTTGCAACGCTCGTGAACGACGTTATCTGCGACCATTTCTTAACCCATTTAGCCCCATGGCCACATGTTCCAAATTGTGGAGGTGTTACATAACTCCTATGTAACTGTTGCAGGAGATAGGTCGACCATGATAATTCAAGGGTAGTGTCAGATTGGCTTGGCGCAGGCGCCAAGCCAATCTGGCACTACCCTTGAATTATCATGGTCAATCCATCTCCTGCTGTAGGGCGTTGGGGCTAAGTGGGTTAAAACAGTGAAAATTCTTGTTTTTAATGGTAAAAGCAATCTTTTATATAACCGCATGAAGTTATATAAACAGTGTCCACAAAGGCCTGCTGTTCTCAGGTATTAATTGGTCAAATTGTGGGCTGAATAGCTTCAAAGAGTGGAAACCAGCTGAAAAATTACCTTTCCTGTGCCTCTCCTCCTTAAAATTTGAATATTACCGCGAATAACATTTACCTAACAAAATGACGTACATCCTATCAGTGCATGTGTGCCCCATGCAAATGTACACGTGCACGTGTATACGTCTGACCCAATTCAGAGAGGAACTTAGTGGGCTACCAAAACTGCCGAAAACCTCAGATTGTGTTCCTGTTTCCAGACGGCAACATTCCTTCTCGGGCTTAAGTGTAATTGAACACTTTCTGTCAAAGAAATGTAACAAAACTTCCATCTCCAAGAAATGACTGCTTGAATAGAAAGCACCGTGTGTCACGAGCTTGCAAAAAAAAAAAACTATCCTGAGACCACGGTAACATTTTTGTTACAGCGATGCTATAATATGGAATTTATACATACATACTTATCTTCAGACATTATAAGTGCCCATAGTGGTATCTTTCAATCTCTGGAAACACAGAATTATCCAACGAAGAAAGAAACACGCACAGAAAAGACAGAGGTCGTTTACACTTGCACATCAACCCCGGGTTGAATCCGAGTACAACCCGGTTTGGAGCGTTTACACTTAACCCAACCCGTTTTGGAGCAGGGTAGAGTTCAACCTCTGCTCCGTAGCAGGTTGAACCGGGGTTGGATCTAAACGGCATTCGATTTTGCGTCATAAATGTGCATGTCGCAAAATAATATTAAAAAAAAATTTAAAATAAATAATAATATAAATAAAATCGGGGACGTGACGTCACGTCACTGGCAGGAATTTCAGTCGACCTACCGTTCACACAACATATTTCATAGCCTTGAAATCGATTGTGCACGTCGACGGTGAACATGAGATGTTTCTACGGCTTCTTATCCATGTCTGGGCTGAAGGTGCTCATTATAAGTTTGCTGCACGATTTGCCTTCAGCAGTATTGAGACCGTCGCAGCGAACAAACACTTCTGAAAATAAAATAATAAAATAACGGACAATGTAAGTGCGCTGTTAGTCAGTCAACAACGTTGTGACAAAGGTCATGATCTGAAAACAAAAAAATTTTTTTTTCCTCCAGGCTTTGCTGTGCTTGAATCTCTCGTTCGAGATCGCCTCTTTCTATGCCTCGAGAAAAAAAATATAAAAATTAATTAAAATAAAAAGAAAGACTGGTCGCAATTCAACTGCAAGAGCCAAAGGACATTAATTCTATGAGCCTCGTGCTGTCTCGTGGAGGACGCCATGATGCATTCCTAAGATACTTTGTCGCGTCCTGTGGGCGTTTCAACCGCGGCTTTAAATACAAGTGTAAACGCATCAACCCAGGTTCAACCCGGGTTGAACCCAGGTTGATGCGTTTACACTAATTATTTGCGTCCTTTCTACGCGTGTTTCTTTCTTCGCTGGGTTATCCTGTGCGTTGTACACGCAGTCACCTGTCTGGTCTGGAAACACAGATCAAATCCTCTGAAGTCGGAGTGAGATAATTAAAAGCAGCCACACACGCAATCCTGTCGCCCTGCCAAGAAGTGATCCTGCGTGTTCCTATTTCGCTACCCCCCCCCCCTCCCCTCCCCCTCCTTTTTTTTTTTTTTTTTGGGGGGGGGGGGGCGGGGGGTGGGGGAGGGGGAGGAGAGGGGGCATACAGGGTGATTGGGGCAAGCGCTCAATAGCTCAGGCAGGTGTAAATTTACATACAGCTCTTGCCTTCAGTCATCGCCAAAACCGCTAAAAGACGACGCTGGCAAAGCGTGCGTAAGTCTAGCTTACAAAGTAGAGTGACTAGCAAAAGTAATGCGAGATTTTAGTGTTTCCGATGATTCCAAAAATGTCGCATTTCTTTAGCTCGTCAGTATAATCTACACAAATCAATCCAAACCACCACAAGAATACAAAACCGATACCGCCACCACTGCAACACGCTAACCCCCATCAACACAACCACAACCACGAGCGCGACCAGTTTTTCCACACACACACAAAAATCAGCATCTGTCTTTTTATATGTTCACGCCTTTTTCTTCCCCCTTTTGAAACTCAAGAAAATGAAATGCTTCTGATGGGAAGCGTAAACAAGCATAGCTGTTCCCTTGATTACCTCATACAGACCTTTCACCCTTCCATCTCCCTTCTCCTGTATGCCGTGGAACGACATCAATTCGCAAGTGGCGTAGATCCTCATGAGCCCCCGCAATTGCGGGGGCTCAAGAGGATCTAAGCCATTTGCCTGTGTAATTTTCGAGCCAGAGAGAGGATCGTAAAAAAAAGATTTCATCCATGACAGTTTTCTGCCTCTCACTCTTTCTCCTCAGGCAATTTTCCCCTTCTCTCATCTTCTTTCAATTTTCTCAGTGTTAGCCCGTTAACGCTCACCCAGCGGAAAAATAAAAGGAAACTGTTTTAGTTAAGGAACGGAGCCTCGTGCGCTATTGCGACAGAAGGGAGCCGTGAAGATTTACGTCTCTTGCACTGAGTTGATATCGTTTTTCTCTTTGGGAGGAGGCAGATTTTCGATGGCATGATTTTTAGTTGACGCGAAACGAAATTATTTCTTCTTATGACGACACGAAATAAAAAAATTACTCAAGTTGGCGAAGACAACAGCAACAACCACACTGGAAGAAGATGTCACTGTGACAAAGGAGAGCATTCTTGACCACTTCAAAGCCAGTGGTCGCTGTAATCTTTGTCGACCCCAGAAAAATGGAATAATGCCCACCTAATGGAGGCATAGATCCTCATGTGCCCTCGCAGTTGCGAGGGCTGATGAGGATCTGTGCCTGTGGTTGAGACCACTTTGTCACCACTTTTCTCGGGCGGCTTGGACTCTTGTCCTTGAATTAACAAACGCTTCAAAAACGGTCTCAGAAGGGGTACATTCAGCGCCACAGTCCAAGACGGCCAAGAAAATAGATGCAAATGTGTCTGTGAAAGAGGCGTAGATCCTCATGAGCTCCCGCAGCTGCGGGGGCGCATGAGGATCTACGCCTCTTGCAGCTGGATATTTTCTTGAGGCTGTCGCGGCGGTAAAGGGGTGGACAGACAAGCATAACAAACTTCTGACGGTGATCGAGGGTGCAGGGGAAGTGCCAGATTAGCCGGGCGCATTAGCTAGCCTGCAACTTCCCCATGAACTGTTATGATCGATCCGTCACCCGCTCCGCCCTGTGAAGGTGACAGACTGTAGCCCATCTAGTCCCGAAACACTTCAGCAGGAGATAGATGGACCATGATCGACCGTGATAATTCAAGGGTAGTGCCAGATTAGCTTGGCGCCGTCAGGCGCCAAGCTAATCTGGAACTACCCTTGAATTGTCACGTCGATCCATCTCATGCAACTGTTACATTGTCATTAGGCGGCTCCTTCAAAATGTGAGAACTGTGGCCTTGGGGTTAAATGAGATAGATGTGTGAAAAGCGAGATTTTCATTAGAATACAGTCGACTCCGCTTGTAACAAGGTTCGGTATAACCGAAGTTGGGGTATAACAACTTTTGATAGGTCTCCACCACGCTTTTACTATACATAATTCTTGGCTTGACTTCGCGAACGAAGATTTTATAGGAGTTGCCCACGACGTCTGCAGGCTTGTTCGTGGCTGCGGAGGCCAATCCGGGACAGGCAGGTTCGACCGCAGTGGCTGCAGGGGAAGGTATGGCCAGGGTTCTGAGTTGCGGCATCTCTGTTTTTTCTCCTGCTTACAACACACTTCAAACATACACGTAACAACAAAAACACTTTGATTTCTGGCATTTCGGGTTATCCGAAATTTTAGTTTACAATGAAAATTCTGCTGTTCCCAGAAATAGACCTGACTGTCTATTGACATAATGCTGACTTAAAGGGCAGCGTACTGGTTTAAGGGCGTATGCGTGAACCACACCTTCACATGATTATTCGTGGCGATGACGTCCGCTAGGGAAAGACAATAGCGAGGTTTTGTTTGCAACGAACGACTCGCAACAAGGAGCGGAAGCGAAATCACGACGGATAAGCAGCTCGTTCCTTTTATGCACAGACAACACTCTGAACATCTCCAAGAGGCATAGATCCTCATGAGCCCGGAGGGCTCATGAGGATCCATGCCTCTTGGAGATGTTTGAAGTGTCGTCTGTCCGCCGTGATTTCGCCCTCGTTCCTTGCTGCGAGTCGTACGCTTGAAACGAAACCTGACTAAACTTGTATCGGAAGGGGTATTCTGAACTCTGCATTTGGAGATCTGTACATTGTGATGTATGTATGGCGTGACTCTCTTTGCGACATGCGTTGGTGGTGGCTGGGAGACTCCGGATCGAGATTAATGGCAGAATGGACCCCTTCCCTTAAAAATTTGAACACCACTCCAGTGCAAGAGATAGATCCTCATGAGCAGGGTCTTTGTAAGGCATACAATGGTCTTAGTTCGAACAGGTCAGCAAGCGGCATAGATCCTCATGAGTACCGGGGAGCTCATAAGGATCTATGCTGCTTACTGAAATTACTCTTGTTTGACGGCTGGGGATATATAGCGTTGAATTTACAACGATCTCAGAAATACAGTCTGCAACCAGTGGCTACAAAGGGGTTAAAATACATTACTACGCGCGGCACGTCTGCCGTTGCAGACTAGAAAGAGGTGGGAATGTAGATCAATGCAGAATTAATGCATGCTCTTTTCCCTCCCAGCGGGATTTTAATTTAGAAGGACACAAATGACACATAATATTTCCCAAAGAGGTTTCAATGTCCCGATCACATTATTTTCTTATTAGATTTTCACATTGAGAGAACGGCAGTAGCATTTTATTTTTATTAAACAGACACGCGTAAACACTGATTGTCCCGAACCAAATTGTGTACATTTAAGTCCCGAGAGATGGGCCATGATCGTTCAAAAACTGAGCGAGAGGTACATCACCACTAACCCTCAGCTACTTTAATCATTCCAAGCTAAAAAAAAATTACACTGCAAATGAAAATATAGCCCTGCTAGCCTGCCGTTGTAATGCAAAAGGAAGTATGTCCTTTTTTCATTGTGTAACAACAAAAATCTGTTGTTTTTTTCTATTAAAATAAAATGGACATCTTGGTTAATGCATACTGGTCTCTCAATCCTACTTTTAAAATCACAGAACAGCACGATAAAACAACAACAACAAAAAAACAAAAACAAAAACAAAAACATAACGGCAAAGAGTACCTGGCTAACCACACTATGCACGCCATTGTTTAAACCTTATAACATCTTAATTTCGCATACATAGTGCATTCGCACTTTCACGAACTATCACTCGGCGGCCAAGCGAAGTTCGCATCGTGTGTTAGTCACAACGATAGGTCATTTACATACATCTAAACACACCAACGCCGGCGAACAGACAGTAAACATCGTTCACTCCCACAGAAGCCCGAGCGTGCCCGTATCTGGCGTTATTCGAACTCTCTAAAGGATTCCCACTCACCTTTCTTGGAGCCACAGACTTTTTGCAAATTGCAGCCCATCTGCAAGCGGAATAGATCCTCATGAGCCCCCCGCATTCGCGGGGGGCTCATGAGGATCTATTCCGCTTGCTGACTCGTTCAAAGTAAGAAGATTGCATGTCTCGTTTCGGCCCCGCTTTAGCCTCAGGGAGGGGGGAGGGGGTATCGAAGGTCTATCTCTTGACAGCTTTGACACTCGTCTATGTTCCCGGAATTGTTTTACAGGCGTCTGACAGGAGCTTGTGGCGAAAACCTCAATGGTTTATCGTACTACAAAGCTGAGATCGGTGACAGAAGACCATGAATGCATATGACCTATTTTCTAGTGAGCATGTCGATGCATTGGAATGTTCTAGTTAACATGTCCACACATTAGATTTTGGTTTAACGTGTCCAAACATCAGCATGTCCATGCATTAAAATGTTCTAACAAACAAGACCACAGATTAGAATTTTTCAAAATGTAGACGTATTAGAATGTTTTAATAAACATGTCCGCACATTAGCATTTTCTAGTACATGTGCACACATTAGATTTACTGCTAAGCATGCCCACTGTGCAATTTTCTAATCAAATGTCCGCACATTAGAAATTTTGAAGATAGCCTTCCACAGCGAGGATCGTGCTGTACAACAATGCTACACATTGACAGCAAACTGTGCATGTCGATCCCGTATCCTTCTGCAGGAATCATCGCGAAAAAAACCGCTACCGATAGCCAAAGGGTTAAAGGCCTAGCGTAATGTGTTGGCAATCTACATACACTTTTCTCTATAACAAGATAAAATATGCTGTGCAGTTAACATGTCCATGGGTGAGACAAGGATTCCCCGACAGCACCTATACGGCTAGCTCTCTGAAGGCCGCAGACACAAACGGCGTCCCCGCAAACCATACAAAGAATGCAAGGCCAACTTCCAGTAGAGTGGTATCTGTCCAACAGACCTTGGGCCAGCTGGCCCCTTGAGAGCGCAGCTGCTGATAGAAGTCAGTGGCGAGCACTCACTAGGACTGCCTGCCAGGTCTTGCAGGAAAGCCGCTGCCAAAGTATGCAATATGCCAAGGACAGACAACGCCGAACGGCAGCACGATCGTCAGTACCAGCCACAACTGTCTTCCCCTGCCCGACTGGCAACAGACGACGTGCGTCCAGAATTGACCTATAGTATACAGCCACTTAACTCATTCCACCCCAAGACCGAAATCCCCAAATTTTGCCCTCGTCCTCTGAAGACTGCACTGCAGTGCAGGACACAGATCGACCATGATAGTTCAAGGGTGATGCCAGAATAGCTTGGCGCCCATAGGCGCCAAGCTGTTCTGGCATGGGCCCTTGAACTATTATGGTCGACCCTTATCTTGCTGTGGTGTGTCTGGGGTAGAATGAGTTAAGGACACACACCACAGATGCCTAGCACAGCATCGTCATCGTCGGATTATAAAAAGATTGAAGATAAGACAGTTAATTGCCATATTTTTCCATGTAAAAAAACAACAACAATAATTTGGAATTTGTCTTGATGTCAGTTAAGGCTCCGCCACAGATGTCGATTTTGAGGCCGATTCTCGAGCAGTTTCGAATCGGAGTGTGATCGGGCCGGACTACAAAAACGAGTGCACTGCCAAACATTCCCGGATTTGTTTTAGCCGATCGGTTTGAACCGAAGATCAAGGTCGTAAACAGCTTCCTGTTCTGCAAAATGGCTGCTAGTTTTGACAGTGATGATGATGTGCTTGCATTAGCAGCAGTTTTGCATCATATTCGGGAAGAGGCGATCGAAACATCGGCAACGAAGGTGGTACTGATCTTTCGCCATTTTCACACTGAAACGACGTGCTTCGCGAGACGCGCTCTGATTGGTTGAAGCTTACAATCGGGGCCTATTCGTTTTGAAAAAACATAGCAGGCTCTAAACACACGATTTCCAGCCGAGTGGGATCGGATCGGATGCAAAGAGGCATTCTGACGTCATCCGCTCGCAATCGGATCGGAATCGGCTACAAAATCGGGGCACAATCGGCATGTGTGGCGGGGCCTTTACTAAGACTAAAATAATACACACACACACAGACACACACAGACACACACACACACACACACACACACACACACACACACACACACACACACACACACACACACACACACACAGAGTAAACTCTAAAATATGATTTTCATGCTAAATTCTAAGCAAATACTGGTATTAAACACGGCGAACGGGACTACCAACACACATAGTTAAATGATGCAGAAAGTAGGACCACAGTTAGTGACTTAGAACTTCCGATGCCCAGACTGCTAGTATACAACCACGATGACTTTTGGGTGTCTCTGCTGCCCAGGACATGGAGTCCAGGGCAATGATCGAGCGGATACCCTCGCTGGCAAGGCAGAGGTCACACGGGGGACAGGCAGATCAGACGAGGTAAGAAACCCGAGAAAAGCACAAACAGAGCCATGGGCACCCCGCAGTCGATCGCCTCCAGAGCAGAGGCGTGGATAAAGGCAGCGGGCGTTGGGCAAGCTTGAAAGGACACGAGAGATCCGTTGTAAACCAGACCAATTTTGACACGATATTGAAAGGTACTCTGGGAAGGCTTCTGATGGGTGGGGTGGAGTGCGTATGAGCCTTTCTCAGCGCAGAGATCCCACCATGCCCAAACTAAACTGAACTGAACTACGCAGGTTTACCCTTTGGCTGTCGGTAGCGCTTTTTTTTTGTCGCGATGATTCCTGCAGGAATCATCGCGACAAAAAAAGCGCTACCCGACAGCCAAAGGGCTGAGCCAGTCCGCTGCCGAAATACGAAGAGAAACATTCAAAGGCTAGAACCACATCTCATTCATGAGCCCCCGCAACTGCGGCGGCTCGGGAAGATCCATTTCTCATCCTCGTCTCGCCCATATCCTTAAGCCCCCGGGGCGGGCGAGATGATCAAGCAGCAAATCTTTGATGGTCTCGGAAACTTTCTGTCAGATCGCTAGCAGACCACGAATTTGCGCGTCTGAAACCAATGTACACTGACCGACATGAGCCTGAAGATCGCATATGTAAATAAGACATAATTAGGTATAAAGGACACAGGGCTGACAAGCGACATAAATCCTCATGAGCCCCCGCAGTCCTGGGGGCTCATGAGGATTTATGCCTCTTATTAGCCCTATGTTCTTTAAGCCTAATTTTGAGTTTAACTTTCTTGCAACTGGTAGCGTTCGCTTTGCCCCCGGCAGTTATGGGGTTAAAGAAGACAGCGGAGAAAAGCACGAGACGTGAAATCCTTGGCGTCCGTCTATTTTTTTCTTCACAGCTCAGAATGAAAATTCATCCTCAAACGCCTGTGAGGTCTGGGCCAGAGACCCCTGTTTCCGCACAGTATTGCCCAGACTTTATGTCTCTGTGGGGACCCTCATGTGGAAACGGAAAAATAAACACAAATATCGCCATATTCTTCGGAGACCTCTGCCCTGTCGAGGCAAAAGACAGCAAGTCCATTGCTGTGAAAAGCGATATTTTCATTGTGATAAAAGGAAAATCTTGCTCTTCTCAAAACATGTGCTTACTGCCTTTCGCTTTCCTGGGGCGGACCTGTGGAAAAACAATTAGATAATGTAATGTTGTGTCAGAAAACGAATTTCTTCGGGAGGAGGAACATGCGTGCGATACAGAAAAATTACTACATTACACACGTGAATACAAAAGGTCATCGGGCCGACTTTCACCGCGCTCAGCACGCTCACTGAGGATCTGCAACAAGCAACAAGTTCGCAGGCCGCTGTCCGCGGCCTAAGAACTTGTTGCCGATTGCAGATCCGCAATGGGAGACAACTTATAATTTCGGAACTTAATGTTTTGGTGCGCGGTTTTCTACAAAAAAAAGTCTAAATCAGTTATCGCTTCAACTGTCTTTTCAAATTATGTGTGCATCGTAATTAAATTGCTAGCCACAGTGCATTGATACAGTTTTTTTTTTTTAAAATCTGCTTTTCATTTTTATACGACATAAATTTATATCGTTGCAATTTATCGTCACCGTTTTTTCCCCCAAGATGTTCATTTTGTCTTAAATTTTCCTCTGGGGCAATGTTCTAGAATGATGGAGAGCGAAAATCAACATATAAACATCAAAAAATGCAATTCCTCTGTAAGCTTCGGCTGCGGCGAGAGGGAGCACAGGCAAATGATGACGCAGAACGGAGATTCGAAATTCAGTTTACTCGGACTTCCATATTGAAGTTAAACAAAACGAAAAGAAAAAACGAATTCGACTTCTGGCACCCATCCTTCATCTCTTAGACACAATAAGTTATTGGTTGCAGGGGTTTGCTGCACGGACCTTTGTGGACATTAGAGCTGTTCTTAATTGGACGAACTTTTGATCGGCACCACCTAGATCGGAGAAGATCGGCGATCTTTCGGTTTGTTTCTTAATTGAGGTTGAACGAACCTATGCGAACTTTAGCAAACCAGGTTTGCCATGGTTCTCTTTCTTAACTGAAGTGCTTGATTCGGCGTACTTACTGTCTGCGAAGGTGTTCAAAATGGCTGCCGCTATGCCGCTTCGCGATTTGAACGATGTTTGTTTTTGTACTCCTTGCAGTAGCAACCCCACAAACAGCGTTGCGACTCCCACAAATCAACCAAAATAGGTCTTGTTCTTCGCACGAGTGAAATATCGCCGTCCGCCATATTTGTTTGTATCGGTGACTGTCTTCTTATCTCCAACGCAGAAGAGGGTAAAAGGTTCGCCTTTGTTTGCTCAACACGTTGAGCGAACGTTTTCCGACAGCGAACTATGGTTTGCCGAGGTTCGTGAACTACTTCGAACTAGGTTCGCCGTATCTTTAAATCGTCCAATTAAGAACCAATCTGGTTCGCCCGAGATCGTGAACTATAGATCGTCAGAGTTCGCGAACTAAAGTTCGTTTAATTAAGAACATGCTTTAGGGTCACCATTGATCAAGACCCCAACGTCAGATGTGTCAGAGTGTGTACAACTGTACAATGATACACTGACTTCCCTTCTTGATAAGTATGCACCAGACACTGTAAAGCAAATTCCTTTTCGCCCTGATACCTCATGGTATAATTCCGATGTTCTTGCTGCAAAGCAGGCGCCTCATCGTGCAGAGTGTCAGTATCGTAGAATCTGTCTAGAAGTGCACAAAGACTTGTATAGAAAGGCACGCAATCACTGCACACAGGTGGTTCGTCAGGCAAAGAGTACACATATTCAGTCTGAACATGTGCTTCAGACCCTAGGAAAATGTTCAGGATTGTGAGCAGACTGCTTGGCAAGGATGCCAAATCTCCTATTCTTCCTGACATGAGCAGTGACTTGGCTGCTGCCTCTCTGTCCCAGTTCTTTAACAATAAGATTGATGCCATCAGAGAGCAGCTGTTAAAGGAGAACACAAGTGGTAAACCTGATATCCAGGAACATTCATCCGCTTTTGCTGGTGATCCTTTCTCAGTGTTTGTGTCAGTCTCTGCTGATCAACTGCACAAAGTCATTGCAAAATCCAAGTCCACGTTCTCTAGTGTTGACCCGATCCCCACCAAATAGTCTTGGAGAATTTGGACATTTTTCTGCCAGTTATTCTTCACATCATCAACCGCAGTCTCTTCACCAGTGTTGTTCCAGGAGCCTTTAAGACTGCTGTGATTCGTCCTCTCTTGAAGAAGTCAAACATGGACCCTGATACTCCTAAGTACTATAGGCCAGTATCAAACCTTCCATATTTGTCCAAGCTCTTAGAACGTGTGGCTAGACGTGACGTCATTTTTATTTTACTTCTTTGCCAGAATTTCTGCCCCGCACGCCAAAAACGTCATGTGCATGCTCCGGAATGCAAATAAAGAAGAAATCTTTCGACCTGGATCACGCCAGACATGACTGACGTCAAAGGAATATACATAATACACAATAGACTTATGACATGATTTAACATCTTTCATGACGTTGCGTTTCCAGCAGTGCGCTTGTTGTTTCGAACAACACTAAGTAACTTTGTACTTTAGAACGTTTTGGTGATCTTTTATAGAACAAAACTGGCATCCAAGATGCGTCTGAAAGAGGGCTACAAAAATCCGTCATTAGTGGCTACAAGGGTTTTTGTAGCGAGGTCACGTGGTACGGTTTGCTCTAAAAGGACTGGTCGTGTGACGTAGGGATGAAAACAGGAGGTTTGTTCCCCGGCAGTGGACAGGTTAGCAGCTCGACCTACAGTGTGTGAGGAACCCTAAGGGACCATACACTAATGGTCGTCTTACTCAGGGAGTAAGTAGAAGACAGATCTGATCGTACCCCCAGCACGGAGACAGTCCAAAGGTTCTTCAAATACTGCTGTTGGGCGATACAACAACACCTCTGCCGCCGAAGTGTTTGGTGAACCCTAGGGTACCGTCTGCTACAACATTCGGGGGCGTCTTGAGATAACGAACGGTCTCTTGTCCATCGCTAATGTCTGAAAGAGGTGTAGAGTCTCATGAGCCCCTGCATCTGCAAGAGCTCATGAGAATCTACGCCTCTTGTTCGGACAAATTAACTGCATTACTTTGTACACTGATTGTACAACTTCTGGTTATACGCCTGCATGTCCTCAGAGACAGTATCCCTTGGTTGATCACTCTTTTTATTTATTTATTTACTTTTTTCTTTTTTTTCTTTTTTTCCCCCCAAGATGTTCATGTTCAACCGACCGACCGACCGACCGCACGCACGCACGCACACACACACACGCACGCACACACACACACACACACACACACACACACACACACTCACACACACACACACACACACACACCGCTTTGGCGCCAAAAAGACTTTCTCTAGCAAGGTTTGCGTAGCTAGACGTGACGTCATTATTATCTTGTTACTTCTTTGCCAGAATTTCTGCCCCACACGCCAAAACCGTCATGTGCATGCTCCGGAATGTGCTCCGACCAGCACCCATCTCAAAGTCTACCGTATTTTCAATACGGTAGGGAAAAACAAACACAAACAAACAAACAACAGCAACAACAACAAAAACAAGCCAAAACAACTAACCAAACAAACAAACAAACAAAATCCAATCAAACAATAAACATAAATGAATAAATAAACTTCCTTCTTGCTTGTGTGCTGTACGTCTGTATCAAAGAAATCAGACGTTCGAGTAAGAATTATTAACATTCATAAAACAACGCAGAATGAAACAACAATAAACGCATCTGTAGAAACCTAAAACCGCAAAGAAGCACAATATGCTTGAAAGAATAACCCACGCAAAAAGAAACACAAAAAACGCTGAGGAATACACACAAAGAAAAAAGCAGGAAACAAAAGCAAGCTGGAAACAAAGGCAAACTTGTAAAGAAAACTCACACACGCACGCGTATACAACGAATCACGCAAGAACTGTTGAACTTTTATGAAAATGACCCGCAAACAATCAGTTTCCGTGTAATGTGATTTCCTTTGGAAACCTTTGATACATTTTACTCTCACATTGTACCACCGGTAATTTCATCTTTCATTAGAAGCTTTAGTCTCATCACGCACTGGCTCCCTTATTCCGAGTATGTTGCGCATGGGTCCAGCAAGATTCATAGATCCTCATGAGCCCCCGCATACGCGGGGGCTCATGAGGATCTATATATCTTGCACATGGAGTGAGTTGACTGTTGAGTTGCTCCTTAGCGCAGTCATACATTCTTTATTCTCTAAGGAGTTTCAGTTGGTGGTGGTCTGAATACTACTAGAACTAAGAACAAAAAAACAAAAAAAAAAAGAACAACCCAAGATAGAACGTTCTTCAATTTGGTAACAATGAGGTCCACAGCGAGTGGCAACAGGCATAGATTCGCATTCATGTGAGCTCCTTCAGGTATAGAGGCTCTTGCGGATCTGTGAGAGGCGTGTCCCTTAAGGTCGCGATGCGGGACTGGTCATTTCCGGATTCCGTGAATCGTGATTGCAATAATTCTTTATCCTCGTCGTCCGTCAAAAGGGTGTAGCAGTCCTGACAGGCTAGGCGAAAGGCAAAATGAGAGATACTGAATCTTCGTGTTTTGTGAAAATGTCCGTGCTGGTACACTGTAAATTTCACTCTGAATTTCCCCCTCCCCTCCAAGAAAAAAAACCAAACAAACTCTCCCCCCCCCCCCTCAACTCTCTCTCTCTCTCTCTCTCTCTCTCTCTCTCTCTCTCTCTCTCTCTCTCTCTCTCTCTCTCTCTCTCTCTCTCTCTCTCTCTCTCTCTCTCTCTCTTCCCCACCCGGGTCTGCCCTGGGGGACTTGGGTGGGGTTAGGTATTTTTTAGTTCCCAGGGTCACCCTGGTCAGCCCCACAGGGTGGGTTTTTCTCTCTATTCTGGGGCATGTGTTTCTGTCTACCCTTTGTCCATTCACCTGTATTTTCCTTTTAAAACTCTCCCTACTGTCTGCACTGCCTGTAGCTCTTGATATTGGATGTGTGTTGCTAAATGGTCTTAGCTTTATTTAGGCCCCATGTGTTAGGTTTATTTAATGTATTTGACCGGCTGGCGACATACATTCAATGTTCTGTTTAGTTTTTTTTTTCACAAGCAATGCAGGCACGTCCTGAGAAAGCCTTGTTGCTGTCGGGACGTTAAGCAATGTACAATCAATCAATCAATCTCTCTCTCTCTCTCTAAATGGCAAACAATCTGCAGAGGGTATAATTCGTCATGGTGTGCCACAGGGATCAATACTCGGCCCCTTATTATTTTCTCTTTTTATAAATGATCTTCCTCTACATATTTCTCCCACTGGAGTCACCTGCAGCCTTTTTGCAGATGATGGCACATTAGACTTTTCTGATGCAAATGTTTTCAGTGTCAACCTCACCCTTCAGCAGGGTCTAAATGTTACATCAAAATGGTGTGCGGATAATTTCATTATTCCAAACACTGGTAAAACAAAGTGCATGCTCGTCGCCACCAGACAAAAACATCAGCTCAATCCCCCTCCTTTGAACTTGTTTCTGGGATCAGAACAAATTCAGCAAGTTAAAGAACATCGAGTACTTGGCACACACATTGATAACTGTCTCAGCTGGCAGAGCCAAACAGATAAGATATGCAAGGTGGTCTCAAGAAATTTGTTTCTTCTTGCTAAACTAAAATATTTCACTGACAGAAAAACAAGACAACTATTCTATAATGCACACATTAAATCGCATATTGATTATGTCTCATCTGTGTGGGATGGCTGTAGCGATGCAAATTTAAAAAGATTAAACTCACTCCATAGGCGAGCAGCGAAACTTATATTAGATAAAAACATTCCACAACAAAGCAGTACCGACGAAAAACTTGCTTTACTTCATATGCTCCCTCTCCGTCAACACTTTGTTTTTAATAAGTTAGTAATGGTATATAAGGCCACAGTAGGAAAAACACCAGCTTACATATCTAATCTTTTCAAGACTTGTAGCACACCCTACAACACACGTAAAAATGACCTGGTAGTTCCAAAGCCCAGAATAGACATATTCAAGACGTCTTTTTCTTACTCGGGTACAATACTGTGGAACGCACTCCCCAAAAAGATTAAATCAGCACAGTCTGTGAGCTCCTTTAAAGCCCAACTACTACAATATTTACTTAGAAATAATCGAACAGATTAGATGTACTCTACAAACTTTATTAATAGTATCATAAAGATGATCATTAATTCTGATTCCGTATCATGCTACTTTGATCTGCTATCATACATTCAACTTGCATCATATTTGCACGCTCAAATGTGTGTGTGTGTGTGTGTGTGTGTGTGTGTGTGTGTGTGTGTGTGTGTGTGTGTGTGTGTGTGTGTGCGTGATTGCAACGCATCACTCGAGTAATAGGCGTCATGCGTTATCCTTGTGCTGCCTTACATCTGACTCACAGTGTGTGTGTGTGTGTGTGTGTGTGTGTGTGTGTGTGTGTGTGTGTGTGTGTGTGTGTGTGTGTGTGTGTGTGTGTGTGTGTGTGTGTGTGTGTGTGGTGCAACGCATCACTCGAGTAATGACGGTCTCGCATTACTCTTGCGCTGCATTGCATCTGGCACACATGTGTGCGTGCATGTGTAAATGTAACGCATGACTCGAGTAACAGGCACCATGCGTTACCCTTGTGCTGCCTTACATCTGACTGAATGTGTGTGTGCGTGTGTGTGTGTGTGTGTGTGTGTGTGTGTGTGTGTGTGTGTGTGTGTGTGTGTGTGTTTTCAATTCCTCAATAGTTACAGTTGATGGTTAGTGTTCAATAGTTTACATTTGAAGTTTTAACTTTACTCCTTCAGTTTTTAGTTGAAATCTTAAAGAGTTAATATTTTTCATATAATCTATGATCATCTTTATGTTTATTTAAATCTATTGTCTGTGCACGTGTGAGTATGTGTGCGCCGGTGTGTGTGTGTGCGTGCGTGCGTGATTGTAACGCATCACTTGAGTAACAGTCACCATGCGTTACCCTTGTGCTGCCTTACATCTGACTGAATGTGTGTGTGAGTGCGTGCGTGTGTGTGTGTGTGTGTGTGTGTGTGTGTGTGTGTGTGTGTGTGTGTGTGTGTGTGTGTGTAACGCATCACTCGAGTAATGCGTGTTTTACTTTATTCTTGTGCTGCCTTACAACTAGCATACGTGTGCGCAACAGCCGCCGTATGTCAGTATGCGTGTGTGTGTCTGTGTGTGTGTATGTATGATATTTTCAATTCCTCAATAGTTACAGTTGTTGTTTAGTGTTCAATAGTTTACTTTGGAAGTTTTAACTTTACTCATTCAGTTTTTAGTTGAAATCTTAGAGTTAATATTCTTACATATAGTCTATGATTACTTTTAGGTTTATTTAAATGTAATGTATGCGCATGCGTGAGTATGTGTGCGTCTGTGTGTGTGGGTGCGTGCGTGATTGTAACGCATCACTTGAGTAATAGGCACCATGCGTTACCCTTGTGCTGCCCGACTGAAAGTGTGTGTGTGTGTGTGTGTGTGTGTGTGTGTGTGTGTGTGTGTGTGTGTGTATTTGTGTGTGCGTGTGTGTGCGTGTGTGCGTGCGTGTGTGTGTGTGTGTGCGCGCGAAATATTTCTGTTTATTATTATTATTATTATTATTATTATTATCCTCTCTTCTTTTTATTTTTATTTATTTGTCATGTTATCTTTTCTGCTGTTATATTTATTTAAAATGTTATTAAGGACAGACGTGTAAAAAGGCCTGCGTGCCTACTGTCTTCATCCTTAGAAAATAAAGTTTCAATTCAATTCAATTAAATTCTCTCTCTCTCTCTCTCTCTCTCTCTCTCTCTCTCTTGAGCGTCAACACGCATTCACATCGCTCTCTGATTCACAGTGGATTTATGTGTGTTGTGTGTGTGTGCCGAACATAATTTTTGACAAGCTGGTTTGTAACGGTGACCTCTACAAGATGGCGAAATTTCATGGAGGTGGACTGAGAGATAGATAATATGAGACCCCCAAACCAATACATTCAATAAAGCCGCATCCGTCATTAATTTACGCTATTTTTAAATATCAAAATTCAGTTATCCCATTACACCCTCATTATTTCCGAATCAACCCTTTAATTTTAAAAAAATGATGAGCATGACGGATGCGACTCTATTGAATTTATTATTTTGGAAGTCTCATATTATCTATCTCTCCTAGCCATTTTAGTTCCACTCCAGAAATCATTCAAGCTACGTTTTTTGATCAGCTACCAACCCGCGAGTATTAAGGCAGATACCCCACCCAACCTAAATTATTAATGCTGTCATTGACTTTTTTAAGCAAAATTATTATATTACATTATAAAATGAATCAAGACGAATTACTTCTTCTAAACGATATCAATACTGTAGAAAACAAAGACTTAGACTCGAAAAAACAACAACTTATCTCTGTAGTTGTCTCAGGCAAGTCAAAAGGTCACAGGTCAAGGGTTAAAACCAAGGTCAAGGTCAAGGTCAAGGTCAAAGGTCAAGGCCAAAAGTCAAAGGTCAAAGGCCAAAGGTCAAGGTCAAGGTCATGGGTCAAGGTCAAAGGTCATGGGTCAAGGTCATGGGTCAAGGTCATGGGTCAAGGTCAAAGGTCACGAGGTCAATGACACTGGAACCAAAAAATGGTAAAAGTCCGCTCCTGGTCTTTTTCCAGTTGCTCTCACAGAGTCAGCTATAACCCAGGTTCAAGTGCACAATTCGCCTTCCCTGTGAGAGCTTTTGGTGTGGCCTAGGTTTTGGTTTGTTCCGCCCACCCCAGACGGGAATCTACCAAGACTCGGCTGCCCGAAACGAAAGTGTAGATGTCCCAGAGGTGTTTGGAACAAGCAAGGGAGTTACAACCCGGGTTTTTGTGCACAAATAACTCCCTTGTTTGTTTCCTAGGCCACTGGACCACTCACGGACCCACAATGAATAGAAACATTTTCATTTATATAACCCTACATTCTCCTAAAAAAATTAAGCTAGTGAAGCAAAAAAGTAATACCAAAAAAATTATATTTGTATTAAAAGACAACAATAATCACACATTTTAAAACAAAAATCAAATAATAACATCTTTATACTATTATCTATCATAATTATTGACACATCTTGCCTTTTATTTTTTATGAAAAAATATATATTTTAGTCAAAAATTAAAACATAATTTAATAAAGCAAGGGAAGTAACTTTTTGTCTTACCAAAATTTTCTCAAAATTACTTCCCTTGTATAAACTTATATTCAACAAAGGGAAGTAATCTAAAATTTTGTTACTGAACAGGTGGTGATTCCTTCCCTTTTACTGAACAAAGGGAAATAATCTGTTATTATTTCTTATGCTGATACTGAACAGAGCAAATTCTCTCCCATGTTGTTACTGAGTCTAGATTATTTTCTGGTGTTCAAGTCATGGGTAAAATTATCAAGTTACTGTCTATGTTACTGTCTAGATGTTTCTAAGTAAATTACAAGTACTTAATCAGGTAATTTATAAACCAGCAAGTAACTTTGTAAGTAACTTTGAAGTTAGTTGGCGTAAGTAATTATAAGTGACTTAAAACAAGTTCTTATAAGTGTCTTAACATAAGATCTTGTAAGTTCTTGATGCAAGTCAGCAAGATACTTGGACAGAATTTCCAAGTTACAAGGACAACAAGAAAACTTTTTTTTCTCAGTAGTACTCTGGTGGTGGGGCTGATGGCGTCAAATGAGCAGGCATAAAAGGCATGACATCTCTTTGTGAAGAGTATTTCAGAATTAATGAATGATTACCAAAACTGATCTTTACTTGCCTAACAGTCCGTAAACTTTTTTCATAGTTTCTTCTACACCTATTTTCTTTCCTTCCTCTAAAAAAGATTGCTTTAGCTCTTCAACATTCGCGGGTTGACTACGCATCTTATTCTGTATTTCAGACTTCTGTTGCTTGTAATTTGCTAAATCATCCTGGACTCTTTTAAATTCGTTATCGTCAATTTCATTATTTTCCAAAGCCTTACTAATAATAAGTTTCATACTCGTCAGCTTAGCTGCTGCGAGCGTACTTAATGCTTCATGCTTCTGCAACTTAGTATAAAATTTTTTGTTAAGGGCTTCCATACCAAAGCATGCCAGGCTTGTGACAAGACCAATACCTTCAACAGCAATTCCTATAACACTTCCAACCCCAGTGGCAAAAAGAGTTATACCTCCTACAGATAATCCGGCCGAAACCACCCCCATGGCCATTGATGTGTTGTGTACAGAATTGAAAACCGTATTGTAACGGCGTTTACACCTCGAGTATTTTGCTTGTTCTTCTTCCAAATACTTCAACGCTTCTGTAATATTCATTAAACGGAATGAATCTGCCTTTAATGTTTTATCACGCTCAATAGGCTCAAGCTGCTCAGGTGGTATTTGTGGATACAAGTTCACCATTTTTTATTTACAAATATTTTTTTAATCAGCAATTACATTTTGCAACTCTTCAAAAGTATACAATTTGCTGGCATAATAAAATGCAACAAGATCAATGTGTTCAAGGTTTATGTAAGTTAGACGAACAAAAGTTGTTTTGTCAACCACCACCTTGACAGCTGGAATACTGCTTGAAACGTTAATAACATCATTATTTTTTGTAATAGCAATAAAGACCTTTGATGATTCTGTTACTGCTTCATTCCATGTAAGTTTAATTCCTTGTGCAATTTGAGCCTCTTTTGCAGTAGCAACAGATTTCATGATAATTTCAAATACTATTGTCGCTTCTCTAGCCACGACTAAGCTTGCTGGCATAAACACAACAGAAGTATCTGATCTACCCTTTCTAGTTGTAAGAAGATATCTTCGTTTCTCATAATTTTCAACTTTCAGTTTTTCTCTGCTATTGTTGTCTAGGGCAAAACTTGGAACAAGGCTTACAATAAGCGGCCCAGAATTAACAACCTTCCTAAACACTAAGGCGCCTTCATCATCAGTGTATACATAAGGACTAATAAATTCAATCTTTATGTCCCAGTCAATTGTGGGTGGTGGTGTCGGTACAGGTGAAACAACCCACTTATTTCCCACATGTATTAAGTTGTAAGGCGCATTATTTACAGGTGGAGTAGGTACAGTAACATCACGAAGCTGACCAAGTTTAGGAATCTGTTTTTCACCGTCTTTTATGTCAACAATTACTTTTCTCTTGTACATGCCATAGGAATCAAGTTCAAAACCATATATTTCTCCAATTTCCCATTCCTTCTCAAAATCCTGTACGTCTGCCAAATCTTTCAACTCTGTTACTGGACATGCAACTGGTATGATTCTAGGCTTTGGACCAAGACCACTCATTTTTTTATAAACAAAAATAAAATTATTTAATTTCTAACACAACACTAAAATCATGCATCACAACTGGTTTACCATTCTGATTAGTTACAGATATACTCAGTGACTCAAAGAAACTAGAACCTAATTTCTTAAACTGTAAATTAGGAAATCTAACAACCACAATTTCACAATAGGGTGCAGTTCCAGTTGGTAAGCATCTCAACAAAGTTGATGGTTTTCCATTGTGTACATTTTCAGTCGTGTTTAGTTCTTTCAAATGAACATTTAGAAATGTGTGTACTGACAAATGAACAGGATATGTTCCAGTTATTTTAGTTACATCTGGTGTATAATACCATCCACTAGTACCATTATCTGTAAAACCCATTACCCAATTTACAGGCATTGTATTTCTGTCTATTAAACCAAGTAAATATGCAAGTTCAGTTGAAAATAAAGGTATAGTGCCTGTAGGAATTTCTAATTCAACAAACAAGTTAGCCTGATTTAAAGTTGCTTTAATTTTTAAATTATTTTGAAACCATGTAGCTAAAGTACAAAAGTCATAATACCCAGATGGTATAAAGTGTGTATTAGTGTCCAAGCCACTATTACCAGCATTAAGATAACTTATATAAAAACTTGTATTATCCGTTACATTAAACCACTTTACTGTGTAGAACATTTCATGGATAGCTACAGCCTTGCTACCATCACGATTATCAATCCCATTAGTTAACCACATTGGTTTGCTTGTGTCAATATTTGTTAAGGTTATAAACATTTTTATTATCACATAAAAAAAAGGATGGAATTTAAATCACCAACCATTACCACTACAAACGCATTTCAATTCAATGTGAATGCCAAATATAATGTTGCACCTACTTATGAACAGAAAATAATTCAGTTAAATCAGCTTGATATAGCTGTGTCTGAACAAGATTTATTTCAAGTCAAAGTACCCAACCCTTTTGATCATTACCTAAACCCTCCAATAACAGATGACTCAACTGCAAGAAAGTGGTCTTCAAGCCCACTACAGATGTTTCAAAACCAACTTAACTTTGCCATACTGTGTTCTACTACAGGCTGTGGTGTTTCATTTACAGACCATTTGAATCACTCAAACAAACTGATTAAGTCTGTGTATCATTTCCATGTTTATTACCAGCTTAGAAGAATACTGTCAGAACTGCATACACCATTACCAACTGAATCCAGTTTTAATCAGTTTAACAATCCCATGGATTTGAAAGCATTTGAACGGATCTGTAATGAATTTAACATCAGTACAAAGTATGACTTTACACAAAAACTTGATGATCACAATGGTATGGGAACATTGTATTATGCTATGAGTCACAGACAATACCCACAAGATTACTACCCTGGTTACACTTCATTCTCATCAAAATCACAAGTCTGGTTAGGATCAATAGAGCAGAAGCAGACTAATGCGTGGACCACATTTATTTTAGATAAATCTGACGGGTTTACTCAAGCAGGAGTCGAGCGCGTCAATGAGTCTATCAGAACATATGTCTGGTGTTTACTAGGAGCACAATCACTAACAAAATCAAACATTTTGAATGGAAGTGGTAAATTTGAAGCACAAAAACAGTTTTTAGCAAATTTAGAAGATTCTATTAACTCAGTTGTTGATCTTCCATCTAGCATACAACGTTACCAAAACGTTCTCAGATATGCCAGATCAAAAGTTGACTTTGTAGTAGGCATTGGGTTATACATGTTGCCTTCTGATCTTCAACTACAAATTGGAGTAATAACAAATTATAATAATGAAATAGTTGTTGCAGGGAGTAATCAGAAATTAGGACTTAATCAATCTGTAAACTTGAGTCCAACAACCTCTCACATACAACCAGTAACACCACCAGTAACACAAATATCAACACCACCACCTGAACAGATAGTAAAACCAGTAATGTCAATAACAGCCCAAGCATCGGCACAGACACCTGAACCAGCACCAGTACAGTCAGTAACAGGCCAAGAAAACACACATGAGTCAGAGAGAACTGCATTGGTAATAGGCCTTACTGGATTAGGAATATTACTTCTTTACCTGTTTCATTAAGTATCCTATAATTAACCCTCCTACTGTTACCAAAAATATCCATACATGCTCTGCCATAAACCCTACTACCTTTGCTGTAGTACTAATAAGCCAACTGACAACACTACCTATAATACCTGGTAAAGCATCTGCTGCTTTTACAGCTAATTTTTTAAGCAAGTCTGATATGTGAGACAACTGTTTTTTTACCCACGTCTGTAAATCTTTTGGGTCTGATGGAGTTGGAGGAGCTGGAGGTGCTGGACTACTACCACCACCTGTTAC
Source organism: Semisulcospira habei (assembly GCA_036245525.1). Classification (NCBI taxonomy): domain Eukaryota; kingdom Metazoa; phylum Mollusca; class Gastropoda; family Semisulcospiridae; genus Semisulcospira; species Semisulcospira habei. Next base: position 173,342,903 of record BTPG01000006.1, on the reverse strand, counting down.
AGCTAACACTACAGTACTAATAATAAATCCAAGAGCAGTAATTAAACTTGCAATAGTGATACCCTGCTCTCTGAAAAGTGTTTTTAATCTCTCAGTCAAAGTTGTATCCTCATTAAGTATTTTCTGAATAGTTTCTCTAATTCTGTTGACCTGTGTTTTCAGTTTTTCTTTTCCATTTTCAATCACTTCTAGTCGCGCTGATCTTTCTGTATACAAATCTTTTAATCTGTGTTGTATTCTTTCTTTTATTTCAATGTCATAATTCCCATTGTCTGCAGTAGCCAGTTTCTCTTTTTCTTTTTCAATATGATTATCAAGTTCACCCAGTTTAGCTACATTATTCAAAAGCTCACCTCTTATTGTCTGCAGTGTTTTATCCAACGCAGCTAACTCCCTCTTTGTCAAAGGAGAGTCACCAATTGTTTTTAATTCCTCATTTATTTGTCCTTCTGTAAATGATGTTTCTTGTATTACTGTGTTTGCTATTTCTGGTAGGCTTGTTACTGGTGCCACATCAATTTCTTGTCCTGTTGGCAACCTTGTTTGCGCATCATGAAGAGCACTAACAACTCGAGGTGGCAACCTTTTATCACCAACACCAAGTTGACGCAAGGCACCAACACCACCTTCTTTTTTGATTGTACCTAAAGCTCTAAACTTAGTAGGGTCTTTTTTGTTAGTCAATTGTATTTTTCCTTTGTCAATAGTTTTTAAATATAAATGTCCTTTTTCATATTCAAACTGATTAGGATCTATTTGATATGGACGCTCATTAACACTATCATAAAACGAGTTAACTTTACTTTGTAAAAGTTCTTGTTGTAAAAAAGAAGTATTACTCGACATATCTGTTACACTATTATCAGAGACATTTATGTCATCCAT
>BTPG01000006.1:173321659-173332460 GCA_036245525.1 Semisulcospira habei | reverse complement strand
GTAATATAATAATTTTGTTTAAAGAAGTCAATGGCAGCATTAATTATTTAGGTTGGGTGGGGTATCTGGCTTATGATAATCGCGGGTTGGTAGCTGATCAAAAATCGTTGCTTTGAATGATTTCTGGAGTGGAACTAAAATGGCTAGGAGAGATAGATAATATGAGACCCCCAAAATAATAGATTCAATAGAGTCGCATCCGTCATGCTCATCATTTTTTTAAAATTAAAGGGTTGATTCGGAAATAATGAGGGTGTAATGGGAGGACTAAATTTTGATATTTAAAAATAGCGTAAATTAGCGACGGATGCGGCTTTATTGAATGTATTGGTTTGGGGGTCTCATATTATCTATCTCTGGACTGTGTATTTCGTGAGTTATGACTATGACTACTACTACTTTTGCAGTTTTGCATGAGTGTGGGCCCGGTTTCTTCATACTAAGCGTTCGCTCTCTGCGGCTCGGCTATGTTTGACAGATACAGAGGCGGTCGGATCCAGATCCGCACTGACCCAATTTCCATACTCTGAGTGCACGCAGCGACTAATCACCTACAAGAGAGAAATATAGAAAGCGAGGTTTTTGACTGCTCGCTTTTAAATTGTACAGCCGTTGTACAAGTATAACTGGGCTCTACTAAAATTTAACTCTTGACTCGCCAGTGTCTCCAACTTACTTCACCTTTACACTCCGAGGCCGCTAGTCAACATGGCGACTGCACTAACCCCCCTTCAAAGACTATAAGTAAACGATGGGCCCGACAACAAGGTCCAAGTTGAATTTTACCCACACTAATGTTGAAGAAATAAAACATACCTTAGACCCAATTCAAATAACTTACAACACGGACCCTGCCAAACTGCCTGTGTGGCGAAAAGTGCTGCATCTACGTTACGTTGGGGAATTCAAGCCCCAGGGTGTCGCAACAATCTGGGAAGATTACGCAGACAACCATCTACGAAAAACAAATTGAGCTTGATGCGCTTAGCCTGCCCGATGAACTAGCGCACTCAACTATACGGTTGAGAGACGATAAGCGGCAACTGCTGGTTATACATGTATATTACACCACTGCCAGTTTCCTGGTCCAGGGCCGGTCCTGCCGCCAGTGGGTGGACAGGGAGTTTGCGGCATTGAAAGATATCGTCAACACTCTGTCTGCACAGTCTGGTCACGGTCATTTGGCACTTCCATCACCACTCTCGCCAGCTGACATTACACGGTATGTGCCGGATTGTGATGACACCCTGACAATCTCCATCATGAATACCAACGATCCAACCCCTGATACGCTCAACACAGGTGGCACTGGCACTGCTACATTCCACCACGCTGCCATCCACCACGACGACGGCAGCACTGGAAATACTATCACCACCGCCAGCAGCAACATCAGCCACAACGTCGGCAGCGCTAGCACTGTTTCCTCCATCGTCAACAGCGACAACAATGATGGTGCTGTCATCAACCATGACGCCGACAGCACTGGAACTATCCCCACCGCCAACTGCGACAGCAGTGGTAGTGCTGCCATCAGACACGACGTCAGCAGCACCAACGTTAACAGAGACAACAACAGTTGCAGTGCTGCATCCTGCCACGACCTCAGCAGCACTGGGACTGTCATCGCCACCGCCGACAGCGACAACAGTGGCAGTGCTGCTATCAGCCGCGACGTCAGCAGCACTGGCACTGTCATCACCACCGCCAACAGTGACAACAACAGTAACAGTGCTGCTATCAACCATGACGTCAGCAGCAATGACACCGTCATCACCACCGCTGACAGCGACAACAACAGTGTCAGTGCTGCTATCAGCCACGATGTCAGCAGCACTGGCACTATCATCACCACCGCCAACAGTGACAACAACAGTGTCAGTGCTGCTATCAACCATGACGTCAGCGGCACTGGCACTATCATCACCCCTGACAACAGTGACAACAACAGTGGTAGTGCTGCTATCAACCATGACGTCAGCAGCACTGGCACTATCATCACCACCGCAGACAGCGACAGCCACGACGTCGGCAACGCTGGCACTATCACTATCACAACCGCCAACAGCGACAACAACAGTGATAGTGCTGTCATCAGCCATGACGTCCGCAGCACTGACCCTGCTCCCTCCACGGCCAACAGCGACAACAACTGCGGTAGTGCTGTCATCAGCAATGACGTCACTAGCAATAGCGCTGTTGTCGCTACCAGCAACAGCGACAGCGGCGCTAATGTTGCCATCAACCACGACGTCGGGAGCAGTGGCACTCTTGCTTCTGTACAGTTTGTCGAGTCCGCGTGCCAGACTGGCTGCCCTGTGATTTTGAGCCCAGACCCCCTGGTTGTGGAGCGCTTGATGGCGGAGATATCTGCTCTCCGGGCCGCCGTTGGGGAGATCCGCCATTCCTACAACATAGAGGTGGATTCTCTCCATACGGAAATCAGGCACCTGCGTGAACGGGTCACCAAACTCGAGGGGGAGAAGGAGAGTCAAAGAAGCGGCAAGAAATGCAGCAAAAACACCTCCTATCCCCCCTCCAACGCCCAGCACAAGCAAGTGGTGGATAATGCACCCACCAGCAAGACAACGGCTGACCCCCGGAGCTCAGCTCATGACGACACCACTACTTCGTCGACCCTCCAGCAAAAAGACCAAGTACCTAATGCGCGACCCCCTCCAGCCGCCGTCAATCCCACTATCCGTCCCGGGATACCAGAACTGAGGCCTAACACTCAGACTCTACTTCTTGGCGACTCGGTACTGCGCGGCCTGCACGGTAATCTGATGTCTGTCACTGACACAGACAAGGCGCAAGTTGTGTCAGTGTCGGGCCTCAGCAGAGCCGATATCCTTCAGCGCCTTCACGATTCCGAGCCCACGAATATAGTCACCACAGTCGTTGTACATGTTGGCATAAACGACTGTAAGCGTGGGTTCGTCATCGGCAGGAAGGGCTGGAGGGATGTGATCTCCGCTGCCAAACATGCCTTCCCTAAAGCGAAGATCTACATGTCCTCCGTCTTGCCAGTAAATAACGAACGCCAGCAAGTAGACCCGTGCATCGCGGACACTAACATAATAATAATAATAATACATAGTTCTTGTATAGCGCTGTTCTCCAGGAAAACACTGGACTCACTGTGCATGCACAACAGCACACCCTTTCTCTCTCAGACACACACGCACAATTATGCACTACTTTAAACCACCCCCATCCCTTCCCCACACCTTACATTCACTTCCTCTGGGATCATGTACCTGAGAGAAGTGTGCGAGTCGCTAAAGTTAAACCTCGTTGACAATGACTGTGCCTTCTATACTAGGACAGGCGAACTGAAAACTGGATGGTACACAGATACAATTCATCCCAACAGGCGGGGTACCAGCGCCCTTGCCATCAATATCAAGCGGACATATTCTAGCGTAATGTCGCGTAACAAAGATGGGCAACAACACCCCCGCCAACACACGCAACAAGACAAGCATGATAGAGAGGACAGAAACTCGCGACAAGTACGTGGACTGCACCGAGGGCCGCCACAGCTGAAAACTTCGTCTGATCAGAGGGATCCAAACCCCTGTGAAAAGGCTACCCCGATAATGTCGGGTAATCCCATCCAGCCGGTCGATAGATCAAAGGATGTACCGACCACTGACCCGAAGCAACAGCAACCCCTCTACGGCTTTGCTCCACAGCCTTTTGTCCAGGCTGGTCGGCCCATGTACGCGTATCCTTCTTACTTTTACCCCCACCCCCTCCAGTGCCAGCCCTCAGCCTCACGTGGGCAGCTTAGTGACAGTGACTTTGCAGTGTTGTTTAATCTGCTTGACAGGATCAGGCCACGTGCCGGACAGTAGATAGTGCGATTCTAGGCGTCTGGTGTAATTTCTTGCCCAGGGTTTATTGACAGATTTCTAGTGTGCGATCGGTTAACTGCTTATTTGAAATAACAATTTTGACGAAGTTGATATTTCTTTCTTTTAATTTTTTGTATCTTCTTTGCAATAGAATAGTGTGTAGTCATAACATTTATTCACCTTTTTTCAATTATCTTTTTGTCATAATCAATTATCTTGTACTTTGCATTTATCAACAAGTGAAAACTGTGACACGTAACTTGTTCTTTTTGTGAGACAGTGGCACCGACGTGGACACGTGTGTGTATGTACTGTGAGAACCTTTGAGTGCCCGTGTGTGTATCGACCAATTTCACTTCCAACCGGTTTTGTTCATTATCTCTTATTGACACTTCATACACTAAGTGAATACTGTCTCTTCCTTTGTGTACGAAACCCTCCTTGTCACAAAGCTTCCTTTTTATTTTATAATTATATACCTCTTTAAATAAGACAATTTTTGTACTTTTATATACTTTGACGTTCATAGTGATAGTATGCCTGACGGTGGTACAAAAAATGATTTATTTTGTGGTGGTGGACTTAAAATAGGTCACCTGAATATCTATCATCTTGTCAATAAAGTGCCAGATCTCTGTGTGTTTTTTAACCAGCCCGAACACTTCCACATTTTTGGTGTTTCTGAATCAAGACTTAAGAACAAAATCAGAAATGCTTCCATCTCTATTCCTAACTATAAAGTATTTCGTAAAGATGCCGATTTGCCCCAACACACAGGGCTAGCGATTTACATGCATACGTCTGTATCTAGCTACGCCAAGCGGCGTCTAGACCTCGAATTTACCAAAGTGGAGTGTATGTGGCTCGAGTTAAAAACACCACAGTCATCACCTATACTAATCGGCTTTGTCTATAGAAATCCGGCAGCCGGCTGGGATTGGTTTGATGAGTTTACAGCTTTGATGGACAAGGCAAGTCGGAGCAAATGTGACATATTTCTCCTAGGTGATTTCAACATCGACCTATCTAGACCTAAGGGATCAAATGCAGCATGGACCATGACCACATCGCTATTTGGTTTGACACAAATAATTAAAGCACAAACTAGAATCACATCTACATCATCAACGCTCATTGATCATATTTATGTTACCAACAAGGACAGAATAACTAGTGCGAATGTCCCGACCTTAGCCATTAGTGATCATAACCCGGTATGTTGTACAATTGCTCTGAAGCTTGATAGGCCAAAGAAAAACAAACACACAACTATAATGTATCGTTCTTATAAAAAATTTGATAGGGATAAATTCATGCACGATTTGCACAATACACCCTTTGATGATGTATACTGCCACACTTGCCCTGACAATGCCTTGTCTTGCTGGATGAGTCTGTTCCTCGGAGTCCTTAACAAGCACGCGCCCCTCAGGGTAAAACGCGTTAAACATACTACCATGCCGCCCTGGTTAACATTGGACATTAAAAATGCTATGTCGCTCAGAGACAAACTTAGAAAAAAAAAACGCTTTGATGACTACAAAAAACAACGTAATCAAGTAAAATATCTGGTAAGGGCTGCAAAAAAAGCATTCTTCAATCAAATGATCTCAGAAAACCGTGACACAGCATCCATTTGGAGAGCACTAAATGCTATTACTAAAGGAAAAGCAGCCCCAGAAATACCATCTCATTTAACTTCAGACAAATTTAACAAATATTTTCTATCAGCCGCTGAAAATCTAGCCCAATCGGCATCAAATATCAGTACGCAATATAGTATCTCAAGTCTTCTGAGATCTTTCAGCGAAGCAACAAATATAACACAAAAATTCGTAATTCCTAATATATCAATAGTAGAAATCGGTAAGTATATTTCTGACATGCCGAATAAGAAAAGTAGAGGGATTGATGATATTGATAACCAATCACTAAAATTGTCGTTGCCTTACACAATACAATCCCTTACATACATTTTTAATCTGTGCATAAATAAAAGTTATTTTGCTACAGTCCTGAAGCAAGCAAAGGTAGTTCTGATCCCCAAAACTAAAAACCTTGAAGATATTCATAATTACCGACCGATCTCTTTGCTCTCAGCCTTGTCAAAGCCATTAGAGCGGCACATTCACAAGCATCTTCTTAATTTCCTTGAGAAGGGTAATTTACTAAACATTCATCAGTCCGGTTTTCGCCCGACCCATTCATGCCAGTCAGCACTCACACATATTGTAGATTGCTGGCTAGAGTCAATTAATAAAAATTTAATGTCGGGAGCAGTTTTCCTAGATCTTAAAAAAGCTTTTGATCTTGTGGACCATGAGATTCTCTTACATAAGCTTACAATATACCACATGGACGAAACTACAATAACTTTTCTCAGATCCTATTTGGAAGACCGAAAGCAAAAAGTATACGTCCATGGTCAGTACTCTAGGCAAGGCCATGTTAAATTTGGAGTTCCTCAAGGATCAATTCTAGGACCCCTCCTATTTTTACTTTTCATAAATGACCTTCCTTTACATATTTCCGACCCTAACGTTAATTGTAATCTCTTTGCGGACGACACAAGCCTTCACGTTCCTGGTAAGAACAGTCATGATATTAGTCGTCGTTTACAATCCAGTCTTGACGAAGTTTCTGATTGGTGCTGTAAAAACTACATGGTACTACATCCTGATAAGACGAAGAGCATGTTAATCACCTCACGACAAAAACATCAACTTCACCCCCCTTCACTAACGCTCAGTCTTAATTGCCAACCTATTGAACAAGTTCATGAACGCAACTTCCTTGGAATATGTATAGATGAGCAACTAAGTTGGGAGAAACATGTGACTAATATATGTAAGAAAATATCAAAAAATATTTTTCTTTTATCACAATTGAGAAGTGTGAGTGACATAAATACACGAAAAATGTTTTTTCATGCACACATTAAATCTCATGTTGATTACATCTCCACTGTTTGGGATGGTAGCGGTGATGTGCATATCAAAAAACTAAATTCACTATACAAAAGAGCCATTAAACATGTAGATATAAGACCCATTCCTACCGCTGTAAAACTGCAAAATCTCAAACTTCTTGGCCTTTGTCAACAACTCGTTTACAACAAGTGCATACTTATGTTTAAAATTCTCCACAAGAAAGCTCCACAGTATCTAACAGCTAAATTTACTCCACGACAGCGTGAAAGGTCCTCGAGGAACAGTACTCTTCGATTACCACTACCTCGCATTGACTTATTCAAATCAAGCCTAGCCTTTTCGGGACCACTTTTATGGAATTCACTTCCTCAACATTTAAAAACACTAACCCACCTTTCCTCCTTTAAAGCAAAACTACACATATACCTGATGGAAACTGCTTAGATATATTATTTTTATCCTGTCATTCTGATGAAAGGTTATGTAAATGTATATATGTTAGTGCGTGCATTTACACGGCTGTAAAGGTGTGTGTATGTATGTTTGATTCTTGGTACTTTGTGCTTGTTTTTGCTGTGCTATGATTTTTCTCCTATGTAATTTGTGCTGAGGAGTGTTATTTCCTTTTTTGTATTTCTTTATTGCTACCTTAGTAGTATCATTTTCTGTACTGCGTGTGTCTGTACTTATTTAGTTATGTTTTTTGTTTGCGTTAAATATTTTTTGTTTGTCTTCATTATATCTAATGTTGTAGAACGTTAGAAACGGCAAGTTTGAAAAATGACGTATTTGTATCTGTCAAAACTTCTACCGTTATGTAACAAAGTTTCATCATCATCATCATCATCTCTCCCCCCCCCCCCCCTCCCATTTTTTTTGTTGTTTTTTTTTCGGCAGTAAAGTTAGGTTATAAAAGCAGTACCTTTTTCTCTCCATTACACGAGGTAAAAGCTATAATTTAAATTCGTCTGTCGTTTGTTACAAAAATAAATCGTCTTGAATGCGTCATGGTACCCCCCATATCCCGCCCCATCTTTGTCTTTGGTATTCGTGAATCGTAAAAAAAATAAATTGTCATCACCCCCAACCCCTTATACTACTCTCCATCTCTGTCTTTTTGCAGGTAGATCAACTCGTGTTTAGCCCTGAGCTGCTGCGACATCTGCTCTATATGAGGAACACAGATGAGACAAGGCAAAACATCGTCCACCTAGAAATCTTCAGGAGTCCAAACAGACAGCAACTAACACCTACGCTGCCAATGGAGGCAGGTTGTGTTTCTGAAATCTTTGTTAACCCTTATCATTCGGAATACACCCGTGTGTGATATAAGTTTGACTAAAATAGTTCAAGGGTAGTGCCAGAATAGCTTGATGCTTCTAGGCGCCAAGCTATTCTGACACCACCTTTGAATTAAAGCCATTGGTCTAAATCCTTATCTGTAAGTACTATAATGTAGCTGATGACTGTGCGTTGATGGCGCACACGGAGTCTGACCTCCAGACCATCGTCAACAGGTTCTCGGAAGCCTCTCGACTGTTTGGCCTCACCATGAGTCTCAGCAAGACCGAGGTCCTGCACCAACCAGCCCCAGGCACAAGAGCCCCCCCCCCCTCCCCTCCCCCCCTCCCCTCCCCCCCCCCCCCCACCCAAAGTGTACATCGAAGGCACCGATCTGAAGACTGTCGGCCAGTTCAGGTACCTTGGGAGCATCATTTCTTCTGACGGTACTATCGACAAGGAAATCGCAGCTCACATCAGCAAAGCCAGCCAAGCACTGGGTCGCCTGCGCACTCGTGTGTTGAATAACAACAACGTCAAGCTCTCCACCAAGATCAAAGCGTACAAGGCAGTAGTTCTCCCCAGCCTCCTCTACGGCTGTGAGTCATGGACGTTGTACAAAAAGCACCTCAAGCAGCTTGAACATTTCCACATGAGATCCCTGCGCTCACTCATGGGCATCAAATGGCAAGACAAGGTGACAAACCTGGAAGTCCTGGACAATGCTGGTTAGTGAGTGTTGAAGCCTTGATCTTAAAAACACAACTCCACTGGACAGGTCATGTCATACGCATGGATGATTCTCGCATGCCATGCCAACTCCTGTATGGTGCACTCTCAAAAGGCCACAGGAAGCAAGGACGGCCAAAGAAACGCTTCAAAGACTGCTTACGAGACAGCCTCAAGCACTGCGTCTTCCCGGTAAAGGAACTTGAAGCACAAGCACAAGACAGATCCAGCTGGCGTGCCGCCACCAGGAAAGCCTGCACGCTCTTTGAACACAATCGGCGCGAACGGATCACCAGTGCCAGAGCTCGCAGAAAGACAGGGTCGACTCTCCCTACAGCTACGTTCCAGTGCCCCCAATGCAATCGCAGGTGTGGCTCCAGGATTGGCTTGGCCAGCCACACCCGCACCCACAAATAGAAGTCATGCACAATGACGACATCATCGGTTTCGATGGTCTACCCATTAATAACGTAGCTTGCATATGACAATGTACAAATTTGAAGCTTTTAGCCTCAGTATGATATGGGGTAATTAAAAAAAAAGCAAAGAGAACCGTGGAAAGAACATGAATACAATGTGAATGCGGGGTTCATGAGCATCTATACCTCTTGCAGCTGGGTGGTGCTGAGTTGTTGTTTTTTCTCGGCCGCAGCCTGCAAGTAGGCTTGCCTCATGTGGATTAAGCCTCTTGTGGGAGTTACGCCAGAACTAGAATTCCATTCTGCGTTTGAGAAACAAGGAAGTCAATGCAGAGGTAACCATTTACAGATCCGCATCAGCCTTTCCAGCAGGTAGGAACGCCAGGACTTATTGCCACCCTGTCAAAAGGCAGACGGAAGTAAGTTCATTTCGGTGAAATGCGAGATTTTCAGGTTTACAACGAAAATCTCGCATTTCCCATAAATAGACTTACTGTCCTCGACCTTTTTCACACGGACAGCACAAATCTTTTTTTTTAACTCATTTGAGACGTGCCGTATACGGATACGCGGCTATTCGCCAAGTATCCGCATACGGTACGTCTCCAATGAGTTAATACTACTACTTATAATAAAGGTAATTTCTATAGCGCCTAATCACCATGGTGTTCTGCCTAGTACAATCACAATAATGAACAAAAACGTAAATTACAAAAAGGAGAAAATTAAGCCTACAGCTGAAAAAAAGCAGACACTATACAAACACTTACATGTGGAACAATGGTCTTTAAGTATACGCAACAGAGAAAAGGTGCAATTTTAGCTTGGAAATGGAGAGCCAGGACAGCAATTTTTTCTTCCAAAAAGATCCGAGAGTAAAATAGCCAACAAAGGATGCAGGGGCGGATCAGTTACCTCGAATGGGGAGGGGGGGGGGTCGTCCCAACTTTTTGTTTGGGACCTTCAGCCTGATACAAAAGAACTCCGCGACGCTACACCTTGCTTCCAGGGGCAGAAAAATGAAAAAAGCGGGCGGGGTGGAGGGGGGTTGGAAGGTTGGAAGGGAGAGAAGCCCCGTGTGAATTTAGACTCGCCACTTACCAAAATATCAAACAACGGGGAGGGGGGGGGGGGGCAAACACCCCAAAAAGCATTTTAGCATTTTACAGAATTTTGGGTCGGGGTGGGGTGTGGGGGGTCCGGAACCCCTGGAATCCCCCCCCCCCCCCCAGATCCGAACCTGGACGGTATACATCTTCATGGGATATAAACCTACGAGGGGCGAATGAACGTCTATGCCTTCGGCGACAAAATGTACTCGCAGTTAGACTAACCTAACACAACCTGTTTTCTCGCTTTTTTTTTTTTTCTTCTTTTTTTTTCTGAATGTAGGGAACGCTAATTTACCCCGCAATTTTCAAGAGACATTATATAGATTGTAATGGAATTAGATCAAAGACAAAAAATATTAAACTGGAAAAAAGTCGCGAGGCAACGGACTGTGCACAATGTTATGTGTCCTGCAAAGGGCTCCAGAGGACCTACCCAAGGCGCAAAAGGCCATAGGGCCGATGTGGACAGG
>BTPG01000006.1:173291659-173316659 GCA_036245525.1 Semisulcospira habei | reverse complement strand
TGTATAAAAAAAAAAAGCAAGAGTTTCAATGTATTTATAGATAAACAGCGAGAATTTCATTGTATTATACAGTTCTAACTCAGACTCCGAAAAGCCTAATCATTTTGATTCGATGGAATGTGAGCGCGCGCTCTTCTCGTTTCGGTCCCCTTTTTTTCAGCCGAGCGGTTTGTTTATAATTGCTGTCATCGCGTCTAATACACTATGGAAGGCAGTCACTGAATCAGCTCGCGCAGCTTCTTGTATGTAAGGGCCATCATAATGATAGAGGCAGGCAAGAGTCAAGATTCTCATGAGCTTTCGTATCTGCGGGCGCCATGAGGATCTATGTTTATTCCAGACAGGAGGTGTTTATCATTGAGTGTATCTCGGACAGTGTGATAGTGGTCCTTTCTACAGATGAGAAAAGGCATAGATCCTCAAGAGTACGCCATGCAAGTTACAGGACCGTGACCCATGAGAATCTGTGCCTAAGTTTTGCTTTTTCAGTTCACACAATTTTAATTTCCAGGCTGAATGGGGGAAAGGGAGGGAGATGCGCTATTGTGGTTTGCAGTGAGTTTCAGCCGTTTCTTTTGTTTTTCAGTAAACGTACATCAATGACCATATTATAAATGAACACACTTCCCCCCCCCCCCCCCCCCCCCTCTTTTGTTCTGGTAAAGACAGTCGGGTTCACTACGGAATATACTTGAATCTGCTGAGGCACATATAATTCTGAAAACTCAGAAATTTAAAAGCCAGGTTACAAATTTAAAATATATACTGACACAGTTCCCAAAAAGCCTAATCATTTTCATTCGATGGAAAAAATGTGAGCTCTATCTATTCTGTTTCTGTCCCCTTTCTTCAGCCCAGCGGTTTGTTTATAATTGCTGTCAACGCGTCTATTACACTATGGAAGGCAGTCAGTGAATCAGCTCGCGTAGCTTCTTGTATGCAAGGACCAGCGTAATGATAGAGCCAGGCAAGAGGCATGATTCTCATTAGTTTTTGCATCTGCGGGCGCCATGAGGATCTATGTTTATTCCAGACTGACAGAAGGTGCGTATCAGTGAGTGTATCTAATTCAGTGTGATAGTGGCCCTTTCTACTGATGAGAAAAGGCATAGATCCTCAGAAGTCCCTCATGCAAGTTACAGGATCGTGACCCATGAGAATCTGTGCCTAGGTTTTGCTTTTTCAGTTCACACAATTTTAATTTCCAGGCTGAGTGGGGGAGGGTGAAGGGAGATGCACTTATTGTGGTTTGCAGTGAGTTTCTGCCGTTTCTTTTGTTTTTTAGTAACCGTACATCAATGACCATATAAATGAACACACTTTCACGCCCTCTATCGTTCTGTTAAAGACAGATTCGGGTTCACTACGGAATATACTTGGATCTGCTGAGGCACATTATTATACGGGCAGAAATTTAAAAGCAAGGTTACAAATTAAAAATCTGGGCTTGGATAGGTCTATTATTTGGTTGAGGGCTGGGGGAGTACAAGGCTTTAACCAGCCTTGAAGGCCGCTTTCATCGGAACTGCCGTCAGATGGTATGGCAGAAGGTTCTCTGTTCCGTCTGATGTGCACAGAGACAAATGAACCTATCAAGAAACATTCATTCCACCGTTACCGCATACTTTCACGAGGATAAATATATACTTGTTTTTACATCAGACGGATGGCATTCACTGCCTAGCAATGTTCGCCCATAACCAAAGACAAAACTCCCCAAGAGGCATAGATCTTCATGAGTTCCGCGCAGAGTGCGGGGGCTTGTGAGAAGCTACATGTACTATATGTATCTTGGTGGCTAGTGTTGCCTCTATGCTGTTATGTTTACGCAGCCGGGATGAAATCGCGACCACCGAGCCCAAAACAAAACACCCATCGCTGTCAACACGTGTGATTCGACGACCGTCCCGGCACTGCGGCGTAGAATAGCCGTAGAATAGCGCGATGCTCATGCTCCCTTTAGGTTCACGGCAGTGCAAACTCGAGTTTGGAGACTAACTGTATGGGTAAAAAGCGAGATTTCATTTAAATCCGTTTTTGCGAAAAGCGAAATTTTCATAGTATTACAATACAAATCTCGCTGTTCGCTAAAGGTGGACTTTCTGTCTTTTGTACTCAAAGGTCGTACAGATCTCCATTAACACATTCTGCCCCAGGACCGAAAACCCCAATTTTGTAGTTGCCTTCTTCTTCCTCAATTATACTTCTGGAAACACTATGGGCGCCAAGCTATTATGGCACCATTCTTGAACTATCACGCTCGATCGATGTCTTGCCGAGTTGTGTCTGGGGCTGAATGAGTTAAGTTGCAGCGAAACAGAAACTGACATAGCAAATCGCACTCAATATCTTCCCCGCACCTGCACAGATTTCAAGCTTCAAGCGCCCAGCTTGTCAAGCACTACTTGGCGCTGTTATAATTAGTCCACAGTAAACTTCAGATATAACAAAATGCGAGGGGACCCGAGCTTTTCTGTTGTTATAACCGAAGTTTGTAATATTCGAAGTAATTTACGTGTTGTCAGGACCTCTAAAAAAAATGGTTTTATTTATGCCACTTATATCCCATCTTGTACTAAGCGAAGTCGAATGTATTTCTTTTCAGCTAGCGCCGCACCTTAACCCATTTAGCCCCGACGACGTGCAGCAGGCGATGGATCGACCATGATAATTCAAGGGTAGTGCCAGTTTAGCTTGGCGCCTCCTGGCGCCAAGCTAAACTGGCACTACCCTTGAATTATCTTGGTCGATACATCTCCTGCAGCTGGTCGTTAGGTGACACCTCCAAACTTGGGGAAGTGCGACCGTGGCGTCAAATGGGTAAAGGATACGCGTGAAGTCAGTCCTATTTGATCTGTTCACCCTTCAGTAATCAAAGGCCCCAGCAAACACTGTAACAGCATCGACAGATGTCTGCACGCATCCATCACAATGTCATCGTCAAGGGCCGTAGTATCCTGTGTGCCCCTGCAGCGGCTAGGGATCCCATGAACATCCGTGTCTCTGCCTGAAAGAGATCGACCCCCATGAGTTGAACACCCGGGTGCAGTCAAAAAGCAAATCTCTTGGGACAACATGACATTAAACACTCCACGCAATAGTTACGGGTCGAAGGGTCCTGATGGGTCTAATCATTGAGATGCATGCCCAAAACTTTCAAAGTCCTGCAACCGAGCCGTGCCGTCTGCAAGAGGCATAGATTCTCATGAGCCCCTGCAGTTGCAAGGGCTCATGAGAATCTACGCTTATTTCTGCTGGCACAGATCTAACATCCTCCAAATGAGGAGTGGTTAAGGGTGGAATGTATGACTGTGCCACAGACGGAGGCGCCACATTCTTATTGAGCGTTCGCGCTAACTATGTAGAGGAAGTGCAGAGAAAATTGAAGGTCGATAAATGTATGGTGGGGGATGGTTCCCCAAATGGAAAAGGAAAGAGAAACGAAAAATCCACGCGCAGGCTTTGTGTACGTGGGCATGTCGGAAGATTTGCAGGCGAGTTATGCTCCAACTCCTAAGTTTTAGAAAATCAAAGGACAAGGTTGGTTAAGTGCGAGGTGGAGGGGGATTGGGGACGGGGGGGGGGGGGAGGGGGAGTAGGGAGTTTTGGGAGGGGATTCATAACATGAAAATCCAGACAGAAAAAAATGACTGCCGAGCGTGTCAAATGCAAATAAAATCCAAACAAACAAGATGGGATGAACCAGCACAAAAAGTATCTTCTATAGGAGCGCGCATGCCTTTGCCACGTTTTGCATAATACGCTCGCAGACATCATAACAAAGATAGAGACTGTTTTTATTGTTGCTGTTTAAAAATAGGGACAAGATGGGATGAACCATAACCCACAAAGTCCCATCTATGTGAGCTGTCTTCGCTGTCAAGTGTCTCTACCTTTTGTCTGACTTGATTCTGATGTTGAAATATATCCTTTTAAAAAACCCTCGTAGATCTGCCAATGCGTCATAGTGAACTCTATAAGGGGCGAGCGCAATCCATACGCGTCATTGGTTTGTGAAACGTCATTTGTCATGACGTATATTTTTGTTTTCCCGTAATTTTATATTCAAAGTGATATGAGTTTCGCTTTCGCTTCAGGACTTGGGGAAAATGGTGACAAAACTAGAATTTCACGGTACAATTTCAGTCTTGCTATTATTTGTGTGAAATCAGGTTGATTTTACCTAGCTACATGCTATACTAAGTACACCTGCATGCTCTTCTGAAAGAGCGTCGATGTGTGTGTATGCATGTGCGTGTGCGTGCGTACATGCGCGCGCTCCAAACATCCTCAAGAGGCACAGATGTTCATGCGCCCTCCGGGCACATGAGGATCTATGCCTCTTGGACGGAGATGTGCTCATATGTGTAAGAGAGAGAGAGAGAGAGAGAGAGAGAGAGAGAGAGAGAGAGAGAGAGAGAGAGAGAGAGAGAGACAGAGACAGAGACAGAGAGACAGAGAGACAGAGACAGAGAGAGACAGAGAGGAATGAAATCAAATGAAAACAGGTCTATGTACCTAATCATTTATCTTTTAGAAATAATCATGTCCTTGCACACACACACACACACACGGCACACACACACACACACACACACACACACACACACACACACACACACACACACACACACACACACACACACGGCACACACACATACACACACACACACATACAAACATCACACGCACGCACATACGCACGCACGCAAGCCGGCACTGACACAGACACACACACACCCAATGCCTGGGGAAAAAAGAAACAAAGTAGTTAACTTCATCCAAGTCTTCAGGGCAGACCCGGGTGGAGAAAAGTACAAAGTAATAAAACTGGCTAACGAACTCATCCAATGTCTTGTGATACGCAAGTGTGTGTGTGGGGGGTGGTTGTTTGAGTATGTGCGTGCGTGTGTGTTGTGCGCGTGGTATCAGGTAGTGTCGTCTCAGTTTTTAAAACGTTTTCTTACAGCAAGAGGCATAGATCCTCATGAGCCCCCGCAGTTGCGGGGGCTCATCAGGATCTATACCTCTTGCAGTTTCTAAGTGAATATTATCATTGCAAATGGTTGTGATTTGTTGTTTTTTACAAATGGTTTACAAAAAATCCGCTGCAAACAAATTTCCCATCTTGGGACAATAAAGGCATTCGTATCGTATTCGTGTTCGTATACAATCAAAATATAATTGAAAATTATATAAATGCGGCTCAAATTAGCTTTTATGACGTCTTTGACCGTCTTATGATGCATGACGGCGAACCCTCACCTCCACTAGAAAACTCCTTCATTTTACCTGTAAATAGGAGGAAATCACAGGGTGGTCCTTTGCCTACTCCTACTCAAAACGCAAATAATCTCAGGATAACAGGCTAGTACTGTATTAGATTAGCGAAGTTAACTCCTTCCCTGCCACCAAACAGGAACTATACTTCTAAAAGCAGTACAGGTTTGAACATGTTAGATTCGAGAAGTGAAGTGCTTTGCGTGAGGAAGGCAGATACAGACGCAGGCAGCAAGAGGCATTGATCCTCGTGAGCCCCCGCACATGCGGGGACATGAGGATCTATGCCTCTTACAATTGTGTTCACTGTGTTCTGGCAGTGAAAGGGTCAAATTGTAAAAGTTTCTGTTACGTTAGCTCCACGCTGGCGTAAGCGCAAATGCGGGGCTGTATGGGTTTCGTCAGAATAAACGACTTTGGACATGTCTGTTGCTTTTGACGTTTGCGTCGAGTGCAATACACTACAAGTTTTGCACTGAGCAAAGAGCACACTTTCCTCTGGTAAACTGACAATGTTACACTATAAGTGTATACGACCAATATCACGGTCGGGTAATTTTATAATTTCCCTTGATATGAAAATAACGAGAATATAATTAGTACCACGGGCAGAGCACGGAGAGGGTTATGACACGGCCCACTTTGGCTACCACGGGCTCACGTGAAGTTGACAAGTGGCCGGCCCTACTAAGCTCGGACTAATGAATGATAATTTCGAGTGGAAATACATCAATCTCACTCTAGCGGTCCCAATGCGGGCAGTAGCGAACTGGGAGCTGAGACTAATGAATAAATAATGGGTTACTGGTCAGCGAGGATCAGAGGACGCTGGCCACCATAATAGATGTGGGATAATTAGGAGAGACAGTAATAGGTCCCTGGTCAGCTAGGATCAGAGGACGCTGGCCACCATAATAGATGTGGAATAATTATGAGAGACAGTAATGGGTTCCTTTGATAGCGAGGATCAGAGGACGCCGACCACCATAATAGATGTGGAATAATTATGAGAAACAGTAATGGGTTCCTTTGATAGCTAGGATCAGAGGACGCTGACCAGCATAATAGATGTGGAATAATTATGAGAGACAGTAATGGGTCCCTGGTCAGCTAGGATCAGAGGGCGCTATCCACCAGAGCAGATGGGGGATAGATTATGGGCGACAGTAATAGCTCCTTTGACAGATAGGGTCAGGGGACGCTGACCACCCTGATAGATGTGGAATAATATGGGTGACAGTAATAGCCCCTTTTGACTGGTTGAGACAAAGGGGCGATGCCCTCGGCCAGAACGGGTATATAGAGAGAGAGAGAGCTCACAACGAAGGAAACGAGATAGATGAAGAGAGCTCACAACGAAGGGAACGAGATAGAAAGGGAGCTCGCACAATGAAGAGAGAGCACACAACGAAGAGAGAGAGTGAGATAGATAGATAGAGGGAGCTGAGAAGCGAGAGACCGAGCTCCGGTATTTTCGCCATTTTAGTATGCCATGCTAGTAGGTTGGTTGTGCCCAACCTATTAGACCCACGATGACCAAGAAATAAAAGACTCTTCTGGAAACACTCTTGTCTGGCTGCGCCTTCCATCTACAACACCTTGCGTGTGGCTGCGGTAGCGTAACAACAGGCGCCAGATCGCGAATCGATTGAGAGCACCTCTCGATTGAGAGCACCTAAACCACACGCCCTTAAATTATTGTCTCTAGTCAGACATGACGTCACATGACCGCAACGACGGAAGGTGCAAGTCGAAAAAAATCAGGTGTCAGGAAACAGTTTAACCAGACTGCCCTGTGACACGCCGAGGTCAGAGTGATATGAACGTCACTCGGCAAACTTGTCCTTGTGTATGAAAACGTTGGATCAGTGAACATGTGTAATTTTTTTTTAATGTCAGATCAAGTGTCATAGGCGGAATGACGTGTTCTCCAATTTGTTACAATTTTGGAACTTTGTCACCGTGTCTACACAATTTAAGCATAAGTCCCGCAAGTAAGTGCCGCTAAGTAGTTTCTGAACATCCCTGCTCTTTATTCATTGAATTCTTGAAGTGAATCGAGACACTTTTTGTTTAGATCGGCAAAAACGTCATAGCATTTGGTCACATCTCGACGGTCGTGCAAATGCTTGTGGTTAAACCATATTATAACTATGCGTCCGCGGTGACCATACAAATCTGTTACACTGATTACTTGCATAACTACTTGTTTCACTCACGGACAGATTAATTTAGACATCTGACTGTGATTTAGCACCACATAGAAAGTAGCTGGCGATCTGATATAACGGCCTGTTTCGCTCGAGGACCTAGTGTTTGGAGCTATAAATAGCTTTTATCTGGGCTCTGACGGTTGGTGGAGTTGGGCGGCGCATACGCTTCACCGGGGAAACGGACACAAAGTGATGTAATCACGCAGTTGTAAACGAAACAACAACCGTAGCCACTAGCTAGGAGGCATCATAACACATTATATATATATGTATATATATATATATATATATATATATATATATATATATATATATATATCAGGTGTTGATGTTTGTCAAACAGTTGCAAATGCAATATTGAGAATGCGCAGGGACCGCTTTAGGGCCTTTATGAGTGAGTTCTAGCGACGCCTAAAAGCGACAAGTTTGTCGCGGGCATAAACAACTAGCTAAGTATTAGCTAGTCAAGTCAGAGGAAACCTGCGACAAACTCAATGAGAAAACCCAATGAAAACGCAACAGAGATGTAGCCCATTTACCCAAACTTTGTCTCAGACTTAATTTTAACGACACAAACCCAAGCCGTCCAAGGAAAATGAATACAAAAATGTGTCAGCAAGAGGCATAGATCCTCATGAGCCCCCGCTATTGCAGGGGCCCATGAGGCTCTATGTTTCTTGCAGTTGGATCGTGCTCACGGTTTTTTGGGGCAGTGAAAGATTAAGAAAAAGCCTAAATAAACTCAGCAGGGAGGTCAGACGAAGTCTAGGACTCAAAGCGGCACCAGGCCCACCGTCTGTGGGTCTCTGCAATAAAAAATGGTCTAAGCCCAGTAGCAAAACGTCTCTGGGCCCACGACGGCCGCAGTGGGAACACGCACAGCCGTCGTCGACCCAGTGACCTTTCGCTTACTCGGAACCAACGGAGTTTTCAAAAGGTGAGGTGTGTCCACTCTATTTAACCCTTTCCCTGCCACTGTACGTACATTTTATTTATGAAATCTTTGAACGACCCAAAGACACTGAACAGAGATACAAATTGGTCTTAGCAAGAGACATTGATCCTCAAGAACCCCGCGACGTTCTTGTGCGTGCTGTATTGTACACGTCCTAGGCTACTTATTAACAATAAATGGAGGACTTTACAATTCTTTCATACGTAGGAAATGAAGTGATCCGTCAGTCGAAACATGCTGCATATAATAATAGGGCATTTATGGAACGCTAACTTATGCTCGCATCCAAATACGCCACCTCAGTCTGATCTAAGAATCGCAAACACGTGAACCTAAACAAAGAAATATGGAATAGCAGCACGCACTCCGGATCATGTACCTGAACTACAGGCAGTACAAACATGACAGAAAACAGAAAGAGCAATGCGTGTGACTGGGCTAAATACTGATTAAATAAAGAGGGCTAGAGCAGAAGAAAAAGAATAGAACTTGGACCTCAGAAATGGAAGAGATGCATGAAAATCACACCAGTGTAATGTGACAAATTGTATTTGGAGAACGCATCTTCGAAAATTTGGAGGCTCTCGTAATTGGGGAGAGAAAGGGGGTCGCGGGGGGGGGGGGGGGGGGTGGTCCTGAAAATAAAAATATGACGAAGAAACTTAGGACAGATGACAGATTGTAACAGGATATGAATTGATGTGTGCAGGGAGGAGGCGGACAGAACTAAACAAGCAAAAGAATACCGCTGCCAAAGCCAGGAGACAACGTTATGTTTTTTTTGTCGCCAAAGATATTGGCTCACCATGCATGTAACCGGATACACTTTAACTTTCCCAGATGGGCGTGCAGCTTCTCCATAGAAAGAATGTTTTGTGAAAACGACACAACAGCGACAATGGCTACTATTTGTAGCTTGTGAATATTTTACACGCAAGACATGGATCGAGCATGATAGTTCAAGGGTAGTGCCAGAATAGCTTGGCGCCCATAGGCGCCAAGCTATTCTGGCACGACCCTTGAACTATCATGCTCGATCTGTCTCTAGAAGTGTGATTCAGTCCTTCAGAGGGCAACTTCAAAATTTGGGGATTTCGGTCTTGGGTTAGAATGTGTTAAGAACAGACCTGCCGATGGAAGTGCCAAGAATGGATGACTGGAATCCAGTAAAGCTGGCAGATAAGCCGCCGCCAGAGATGGATCCTTCGCAATAGTCATCAGTGAATGAGAATAAGGGGAGACATTAAACCCTTTGCGTGTCGGTAGCGGATTTTGTCGCGATGATTCCTAAAGGAATCATCGCGCCAAAAAACACTACCGACACGGAAAAGGTTAAGGGAGCAATATGTGGGTGAGCCAACCAAAGGGAGACAGAAACAAACCACAATGTAAGCAAGAGGATGCACAATTTACATAACCGGTGGAGGCGATTTACATGAGACGACGAAACACATGAAATTTGTTACACTTGAAAATGCTCATAACAATTTGTAAACAAGATGGGATGAACCATAACCCACAAAGTCCCTTCTATATGAGAGTTGTCTTTGCTGTCAAGGGTCTCCTTTTGTCTTTGACTTGATGCTGATGTTGAAATATCTCCTTTTGAAAAAGCCTCGCAGATGTGACAATGCATCATAGTGAACGCTATAAGGGGCGCGCGCAGTGCATACGCGTCATTGGTTTGTCCAACGTCATTTGTCATGACGTATTTTTTGTTTGTTTGTTGTAAAATAAAAATGAAGTCTTACCAGTGCTAAGATTTAAAAGCTTTAAAGCAGTGTCATTTATGTTCAGTTTGTCTGGGCCGTCTATACCCTTTCCTCGCCTTTCCCAAGTCTACAGACTTGTTAAAAAAATTGCAAGACAAAATCTTAAAATTTGACAGTGTGGTGCTTAACTGAAATCATGATGATCATATTTCAGGGTGGTCCTTAAACTTATTGTGATCAGTATATAATGGTCGATCTACCTTCTAAACCGATGCTGTCTTCAGAGAACACCTTCAAAGTTTTATAACTTATGGGTCTATGTGTGAACCCTTTTAACCTCACCGGTGTTTTTCCCAAATTTTGGAAGCGTTACTTAACGACTATGTACCAGTTGCAGGAGGTGGATTCACCATGATAATCCAAGGGTAGTGCCAGATTAGCTTGGCACCTTCAGGCGCCAAGCTAATCTGGCACTACTCTTGAATTATCACGGTCAATCAACTAAATCACCGTAAAATTGTAACGGAACTAGCGCCTTCCGGATTCTAAGCTGATTTGGCCAATCAGTGTAGGGGAAATTTCGTTTGAAAAGTTGTCAGAAGTATAATTTAAACAGAAGTGTTATAAGTGCGTCCTTTTCATGTTGGAGATGCATTGGGAATTTTGAGAGGAATGGAAAGTTTCAATCTCTTTTGAAGACAACCAATCCCACACTCACCTTTAATGACCAGACTCTTCCTTAATTTAAACCTTTTGGCTGTCGGTAGCGCTTTTTAGCGAGGTGATTCCTGCAGGAATCGCCTCGCCAAACAGCGCTACCGACAGCCACAGATTTAAACAAACTAACGTTGAAGATTACAAAAACGAAGTTGTTATACAATTTTTGGTAGGCCTAATGTTTGTAAATATGGCATAAAGAAAATCATGTTAAATTACGCACTTTACAAACTTCATACAGCAGACAAAACCTGAGATCATTACAAATTACTCTCGTCTGAAATGGTCATATTTCTTTCTTATCGGCAAACTTTGTGTGCCTGTCAAATTCAATTTCTTTATCGCTGACCGCATGGTTCAGTATGCAAAGAGAATACTTTTAAGTACTACTAAAAAATACATTTACTGGAGTCACAGGAAAGGAAACTTTAACATTTGTGTGAAGGGTTGCAGTTTCGTTCGTGGACAATTTTCTAGTACTATTTTCGTCACTTCGTCGGTTAACTTTTTCCAATTTTCGTCTCTGTCCCTATCTATTTGCAGTGACTGAATTAACCCCCTTGTGCATGCAGCCACTGGTACTGTCTGCAGTACCTGTGGCTGTGTGCACAAAGAGGTTAACAGTCTATTCTCTGTCAGATTGCTTCGTTTCGTCACTCTAACACCTGGAATAGTAATCAGGAAAGCGGTCACTCACCATCAGCCTAAAACCTGATCAGCATTACGAACAGTGAAACATTCAGACAACAAAACCCTGCTGTGTGACACAAGTTTAGATTGTCAAGGCTACCCGATAGCTGCAGAGCTTCATCATAACCTATGCCCAAGCCAACAATTCCTGCCGGTTTTACATGTTTCCAGAACAACGAGAGGAGACCATCTGGGACTATCTTACAACAAGCAATAAACCTCCTCCGCTGGATATCCAGATTTCTTCAGCCTACGAACACCACGAAAACAATTACGTGTGTCAATGCCACTGCCGCATGGCTCAGCGACTCTGTACATCTGCGTCTCTAAGATCGTGGAGCCCGTCGGGAGGCAAGTCGAAGACTAGACGCCAGAGCCTGGAAAATGGCGATTTAGTTAGATCCAAACCGGCGTCTTCGTTGCGAAGTTCAGCAACCCAGACGATCTCCACAAAATTAGATTACTCTTCCAGTGAGACACTGCAACGACGCAAGCTGCATGTAAAAACAAGAAAAAGAAAAAAAATCCAGCTTAGACCTCTAACATATGCAAGAGGCATAGAATATCATGAGTCCCTGCTGTCGCAGGGACTTATGATATTCTAAGCCTCTTGCTTGGGGACACCTTGGTCAACTTACTCCCAACGTACTCAGATTGAGAAATATTCGGATTTATAACGACCCTTTTAAGACCCTAGGGAAAAAAAATCCATGAATTTGCAAGTGGCATAGAATGTCATGAGCCTCTGCAGCCGTAGGGGCTGATAAGATTCTGTGCCTCTTGCTTGCGGATATCGAATCCACGTACAGTCCTCCTCACTGGACTGACTCGGGTTTTAAGGTTTGCATCGATGCGCTGAGCGTTTAACTTTTGAAGTAGCTGCGTGATTCCACTCCTGTAAGGACACAGACATCTTCTGTGAGAATTTGAAGGGGGTGGGGTGGGAGAGGGGATGGGGAAGAGGTGGGAGAGAGGGGAACGATGTCCTGCGAACTCACCATATCTACACAGGGGCACAGATCGTCATGAGCCTGTGAAGTCTGCAGGGACGCAATGTCTCTTGCTGCCTGGGCAAGATGACTTCGCTTATAACTTTGCTGGATAGAACAAAAGTGACATACAATAACCCTACATTCTGTCAGAGACAAAATACACACAGATCTTTCCACTTTGTCTTCTGTTCTTTAAACGAAGACATGTCTCGCACATAGCACATGCCAATATAATAGCAATGACGCTTTTCCCTGAGAATCGTCGTTCTCGATATCATCATCATCATCTTAATTATCATCACTTATTCTCCGCGCTTCCTGAGAAATTATACTTATCTACCTACCTACTATGTAGTACCCTCCTATAACTACCTATCTACGCACCCACCTATAACTACCTACCTACCTATAACTTCCTGCCTACCTGACCACCTCATTACCTACCTATTTACCCATCAATAGTTGTATCAGTATCATTCATAGCAGCAGCATCACCATCAACGACATGCATACAGCCATGACGGGAAGTCAGCGAAAATGCCTTTTCCTGGTTCACTTTTCTTCTGTGTTACTCACACGGAGAACGTCATCCGATGATCAGTGTACGATAGTATCTGGGCCGCTTTTCTTACAGTCCTTGTACGAGACTCGTGAACCGGAACATCCGGTCTGGCCCATCAGGCATGCGCAACAGATTAAATCTGGCCAGTTTCGAAGTCCACCAAGCAGAACCCTTCCATCTGCAAAACACATAGATTCTCACAGGCTCCCAAAGCCCCAGGGGCTCATGCGAATTTACGCCTCTTGTTTGGCAGAGATCGCCCTTGAGGCTACGTTTACTTGAACAGATTTAGAAAAGCGCCAACACTCTTCCTTCTAATTCTCCCTCCCTCCCTCCATTCATCCCATAAGGCGTCTACTGGAGATTACGTAACCGTAGGGGCTCGCGAGAATCTGTGTCCCATTCTTGACAGAGGTGGTCCCCCTTGACAGTCAGTCATCAGACTAAACAAATCAACGGCTAACGCCCTGCCGCGGTACGACTGAGTGTGCCAGAATATGCTAGTGCGCACCTCGTTTGATCTCCTTGCGGAAGAAGAGCTCTTAAGGTCCCAAAACCAGACTTTCGCATCTGCAATAGGCATAGATTCACATGAGCCCCTGCATTAGAATGAGCTCATGCGAATCTTCGCCTATTGCTGCAAGACACTGGCTCCAGTTATTCTAAGAACGAGGGCGCCATTCGGGCTCAGACGCGTAGTCAAGAAGAGATTGAGACCGATAGAAGTACGTGGAACTAATTTCTAATGCACGATTTCACAAGGGAAAGTCTCTGTGGGTTTTATGGTTTATTGACAGTGGTACTTTTGACACTTTAGCGGTAATTGTGGAAACAAGATTTGGGCGAATCAAATTACAACTTTTAAGGAGTAGAACATGTTGAACTAAGTTGTCCGCCACAAGCACTTTGAGGTTCGGCTGAAAGTCACGAAAACTTTCTAACTGACCGTCACATTTCCGTCTTCTTTTGACTGTTGGGCGGAACATGAATCGAGTTTTAGCATGACCCTCCCAGATGACTTTGTCAAAATATAAGAAAATATGTAGTGTAACCCTTTTGTGAAAGTACTGTTAAAAGGCTTGATGCTGTTACGGGTTAACAGAAGGAAGCAGGAACTGCTGGTCGTTTTACCGTCTAAAGCGATCTGCTTCAAGGCAGGCACTGATTGCTAAAATTCGCGAATACAACGGTATGTCGTGCCTCCTCTTTTCACAATCCATATGTGTAGGCACATGCACCAGAGGTTTCCCACTGCCTAATGAGGATAACGGAAGGAACTCTCCTGCGTTCAAAGGAGAGGAAGAGCAGAAAAGTCTTTCATTTAACGACATTCAACTTTAATAATTGTAAGTTAGCCATTTTTTCAAGCATCTTTGCAGAACACTAAGAACATTTATAAAGGAGCTAATTCGGTCTATTCACCCTTCACTGTCTGGAGTAGGTCGCTTTATTTAAGTCACTAGAGACGTGAAGCATTCAGTCACGCCGCACTTACTGCCGAGAAAAAGTGAACACGATCCAAATGCAAGAAGCATAGATCCTCATGAGCTCTCTCGACAGCGAGGGCTCATGAGGATCTAGGCCTTTTGCTGAGACCAATTTGTATCCAGGTTTCTAGGACTATTTTGCAATTGCGGGAACTCATGAGGATCTATGCCTCTTGCTGAGACCAATTTGTATCCAGGTTTCTAGGACTATTTTGCAATTGCGGGAACTCATGAGGATCTATGCCTCTTGCTGAGACCAATTTGTATCCAGGTTTCTAGGACTATTTTGCAATTGCGGGAACTCATGAGGATCTATGCCTCTTGCTGAGACCAATTTGTATCCAGGTTTCTAGGACTATTTTGCAATTGCGGGAACTCATGAGGATCTATGCCTCTTGCTGAGACCAATTTCCATGTTTCTTGGACGGTTTTGGGTTTTGGTCGTTGGATGAACATCAGAATACAAATGTACTGCGGTGACAGAGAAGAGATGAAAGCCTCGTGTCCGAATGATGTATGCATCGGATGTGTTCACCCGTTCAGCCCTGATACTATCCCAGCGCGCCAAGCTCATCGGGCCGATGGCGACGGTAGCTGGCCCGCGCACCGCTGCGGCCGTCGCCGGCCTGAAGACCTTAAGATTCTGAAATATTACTGATGAACTATGGATTGACCATGATAGTATGACCCGAATGGCTTGGCGCCTCCGCCAATACCATGATATGGCATGGTCCATCTGTGCGCTAATATTATGAGGACCGGAGTGGCTGAGGTGATAGAGCATCGGACTCTCGATCGTAAGGTAGCGGGTTCGAACCCGGGTGGGGTCAAAATTCGTAGCGACCCTTTTCGGCGACCCGTCTTTGAAATCCCCTTCTTGGTAGAAAAAGACGTTAAGCCCTAAACGTTTAACGTTTTGTACACTAATACAGTAAACTCCGACTATAACAAATTGCTAGGGGACCCAGTTTGTGTTATTGCTATAAAAATGATCCGACGTTTGTCACAAATGAATAATTTTCATTGAAACAGTGTAGTCGCCAGGAGTCTCCTCCCCCCGCAGGGCGCACCCCCAACGGTTGAGAGGATAGTGTATGTCAGTATTAAGCGTAGTCTTATGATATATATTAACCAGTTTTACACCCGACTGTAATCACTAAATTAGTGACATATTTACTCAAAGATATTCTGTTTACAATTTAAACGATATACCTTTAATTAATTTTGACTTCCTAGATTAATATGCCTGTGTTTTGGGTGTGTGTGTGGGGGGGGGGGGGGGGGGGGGAGAGATAAGCGTGGGTGTGTGAGTGGGTATGTATCGGTTTATGATATTAGCTGTCTAGTTTTAAAGTTTTTACAGTGTGTGGGGGGCATGGGGTTTGTGTGATAGAATATTAATTATTTCTTATTGTTGACTGTGATGTTTGTAATTGTAACGACATCAACACACATTCCTATGCTTTATGTTTCTTAAGGCAAATGACAATAAACAGTATCTATCTATCTAAGAGATTTTTGTATGCGACTTTTGTTATATCCCACCTTGTCATAATTTAAAACATAAGCGAAATCAGCGGTATGTTGTAATGACAAATCCAGAAACTAGGACTTTCGACCACGAGGCACAATCTGAATCAGTAAATGGCAATTACGTTGTATGAACGAGTAAAACAATGACAATGATCGACGTACCACTCAAACTTCAGATATCGACCCTTTACTGCTAGTGACGATACCGCTCGACCTAAAAGACGCGTATACGCGTCTTTTAGGTCGAGCGGTATCGTCACTAGCAGTCGAAAGGTTACAGAAAATTGTACTAAGAAAGTTGATGGTATGTTGAGTTTCTGAGCCTTCGTGTACTCGTGTTTCCTTATGACTGATGTCAAACTAGCATGACAAAGTGAACAGTGTAAAATCACCATCAATCATTTCTCCGTGTGCTTTACTACGTCATGCGAACTTCACATCAGTCAACATGACCACTTTGGTTTATGAGCAGAGATTAAATTATGAGTGCATCAGTTCCCATTACGAGAAATTAATCACGAGTGCTAAGGTTGAAAAAAGGAAATGCGAGTTTTAAGGTTGAGAGAAGAAAATGTGAGTTTTAAGGTTTGACAAAACAAAATAAATGCGAGTTTTAAGGTTGATATAATAAAATGTGAAAAGATTAAGAGAAGAAAATGCAAGTTTTAAGGTTGACAGAAGAAAATGCGAAAAGATTATGAGAAGAAAACGCGAGTTTTAAGTTTGAGAGAAGAAAATGCGAGTTTTCAGGTTGTCAGAAGAAATGTGAGTTTTAAGGTTGACTGAAGAAATGCGAGTTTGAGGTTGACAGACGAAAAGGCGAGTTTTAATCCCTTCCCTACCACTGGACGCATAGTTTCTTTCTGAAAACTTCGTGCAGTCAACTACCAAAAGCCACAGCCGTCTAAGAGACAAGGACATGAACTGGTCTCAGGAAAAGACATAGATCCTCATGTGCCCCCTGCTACTGTTGTAGCTCATGAGAATCTATACCTCTTGCAGTTGGATGGTATTTACATTTCTCGAAACTGACCGGGCTAAAAAGCATTTTACCCGTCAAGCTCGGCATGAGTTATTTTCGTTTTTCCCCCTTAATTTATTGTGATTTGTCCTTCTTCTCAGTCATAATTACAGTTGACTTCACTTATAACAATGCTGGATATATCAAAAGTCGGATGTAATAATACTTTTCCAGAGGTCAAAACAACACTATATATTTTCAAATTACATCACTGATGGTCAGTGTGGCACACTGACCACCGCCTTGTCCGCTGCAAACTCAGGCTCCACTTCAAGCCAAAACCCAAGAAATGGGGGCCCCCCAAGAAAAAGATTGATGTTGCCAGCCTTCAGCGTGACGATGTGAAAGCCGCCTTTCAGACAGATTTACAGCGCAGGCTCAAAGACACAGCGGACCCAGTAGACTCCTCCCCTGAAACACTTTGGGAACAACTGAAAACTGCTATTGCAAAATCCTCTGCAGAAGTCTTGGGTTTCGCCAGAAAGAAGAACAAAGACTGGTTTGACGAAAACGATGTAGAGATCCAGGAACACCTAGCCAAAAAAAGAGCCGCCCATCAGGCCCACCTAGCCCAGCCTTCCTGCCCTGTGAAGAAGTCTGCCTTCCGCCTCGTCTGCAGCAGTCTCCAACGCAAGCTCAGAGATCTCCAGAATGAGTGGTGGACCAGACTTGCACAGAGGACCCAGCTTTGTGCTGACAATGGTGACTACAGGGGCTTCTAGAAGCACTGAAAGCAGTGTATGGCCCCAGGCACCTGGTACAAAGTCCCCTGCGAAGCACGAATGGCCAGGCACTCCTCACAGATAATACCTCCATCTTGAACCGCTGGTCGGAATACTTTCAGAGCCTCTTCAGCGCTGAGCGCACTGTTCAAGAAGCAGTCGTCCTACAAATCCCACACCTCCCAGTAAAGGTTGAATTGGACGAACCGCCCACCGCTGAAGAGACCCTCACAGCCATCCACCAGCTCAAGAGTGGCAAAGCAGCAGGCATTGATGGAATACCGCCAGAGATCTGGAAACATGGAGGCACAGCACTGCACAACAAGCTCCATGACCTCTTTCTCTGCTGCTGGGAGGAAGGAACACTACCAAAAGATCTCCGTGATGCAGTCGTTATCACCCTGTACAAGAACAAAGGCGAGAAGTCTGATTGTTCCAACTATCGGGTTGTCCATCCTGCTGTCCATTGCTGGGAAAATCCTTGCAAGGCTGCTCCTGAATCGGCTGGTACCTGCCATCGCTGAAGGCCAACTCCCAGAGGGCCAGTGTGGCTTCAGAGCAAACAGGAGCACCACCGATATGGTCTTTGTGCTGAGACAGCTACAGGAGAAGTGCCGCAAGCAGAACAAAGGGCTGTAGGTAACATTTGTCGACCTAACAAAAGCGTTCGACACTGTGAGCAGGCAAGGCATGTGGCAGATCCTGGAGCGACTTGGCTGTCCCCCAAAGTTCCTCAACATGATTGTCCAGCTACACGAGGACCAGCAAGGCCAGGTCAGACTCAACAATGACCTCTCAGAACCATTCCCTATTCTCAACGGCGTAAAGCAGGGCTGCGTGCTGGCACCGACCCTCTTCACCATCTTTTTTTAGCATGATGTTGAAGCAGGCCACAGTGGACCTCGATGATGACGACGCAGTGTACATCAGGTATCGTCTCGATGGCAGCCTGTTCAACCTCAGACGACTGCAGGCCCACACGAAAACCCTAGACCAACTGATTCGTGAGCTGCTTTTTGCTGATGATGCTGCCCTCGTTGCACACACAGAGAGAGCCCTGCAGCGCATCACGTCTTGCTTCGCAGATGCTGCCCAGCTCTTTGGACTCGATGTCAGTCTGAAAAAGACAGAGGTCCTCCATCAGCCGGCACCCAAGACAGTGTATCGCCCTCCTCACATCACCATTGGCGAGTCTGAACTAAAGTCAGTGCACCAGTTTACTTACCTTGGCTGCATTATCACGTCGGACGCCAAGCTGGACAAGGAGCTTGACAGCAGGCTGGCAAAAGCGAACAGCGCTTTCGGGCGACTTTTCAAGCGGGTGTGGCACAATCAACAGCTGAAAACAGGCACCAAGATCAGCGTGTACAGAGCTGTGGTCCTCACCACCCTGCTGTATGGTTCCGAGTCCTGGGCCCTCTACCGCAGCCAACTACGACTCCTCGAACGCTTCCACCAGCACTGCCTGCGTACCATCCTGGGCATTCACTGGAGTGACTATGTCACCAACGTCGAGGTCCTTGAACAGGCTGAAACTGTGAGCATCGAGGCTTTGCTGCTGCGGACACAGCTCCGCTGGGCGGGGCATGTCTCCAGGATGGAGGATCATCGCCTACCAAAGATCACCCTGTTCGGCGAGCTTGCTACTGGACACCGTGACAGAGGGGCACCAAAGAAGAGATACAAAGACTGTCTCAAGAAGTCACTTAGTGCCTGCCAAATCGACCACCACCAGTGGTCTTCGCTTGCTGCGGACCGTGACACCTGGCGCTCCACCATGTACAAGGCAGCTGTCTCCTTTGAGGACTCTCACAGAGCTAGCCTTAAGGACAAGCGGCTCAGGAGAAAAAACAGAGATGCCGCAGCTCAGAACCCTGGCCATACCTTCCCCTGCAGCCACTGCGGTCGAACCTGCCTGTCTCGGATTGGCCTCCGCAGCCACGAACAATCCTGCAGACGTCGTGGGCAACTCCTATAAAATCTTCGTTCGCGAAGTCAAGCCAAGAGAGACATCACTGATACAAACTCAGGATATAACAACGAGAATATTTGAGAGTCCGGGCGATTTGTTATAACAGCGCAGTGGTTAAGGCGCCTGCCACCAATGCTAAAGGTGCGAGGTTCGATTCCGGGTTCCGGCGTCGGACTTTTCTCCTCTAGTAAGTGTCACCGTTAATTCGGGCGGACCGTCGGGGGTTCTTTCTCCGGGTACTCCGGCTCTTCCTCCCCCCTCCACTTTAGTGTCAGTTTCAGCCAACTTAATAAAATTTCAAATACAAAACGATTTCCAAATACCGTCACTTCAGTAGCGCGCTTAAGCTTGCCCTTAGCACCACGTGAATGTTCTGTGTTTACGTACAGTGTGTGAGTGAATGCGCGTGATTCACGTGAGCGTGCTTGTTGGGTTCAGTTTGCGGCTACATTCTGCGCATTGAGTTATATTATAAAAATATGAGAAATGCGCCATATAAATACCATGTAATAATAATGTTTATTTAAACAGCGACCATACTTCAGATTTCAGTTCAAATCGGGGTCTTTATACACAAAAAGAATAAGGAAACTTTAACGATGTCAAACCACGACGGAATAAGGTTCAGTGTAAACGAACATCCAAAGTTGACATAAATAACAAAAATATTTTCAGGATCATCTGCTGCGCAAGACACGATTAAGACACTGGATGTGAGCCGACCATGCCAGGTAAAGCTGGATCCACTATGATGCTGCCGTCGACCATGACAGGTCTAAGGTAGTGAATGATTAGCTGAACCCATTTACTGCCGTGAAAAAAATGAACAAAGCACTACTGCAAGAGGTACAGATCCTCATGAGCCCACGCAATTGCGGGGGCTCATGAGGATCTATGCCTCTTGCTGACACTACTTAGTATCCACTGCTAACGAGATGTCCTGAGCTCTTTTGTGTTTGAATTTACACAGATTTTACAATTTACGATCAGTGGCAGTGAAGGGGTTAATGAGCTTCAAGCGCTCATCAAAGCAATCAAGTACTGCCTATGAACTGTCACAATCAATCCATGTCGCTGGAAAAGAAACAAATTGACAACAAGGCGAAAGATAAGACTCTTGTTCTTCAAGTATCGCGTGCTTAAGGGTTTTTTTTTGTTTTTGTTTTGTTTTGTTTTTTTGCCGTTCGTGTTTGATGCAAGTTTAGATGACCAAACCGGGCTCTATCCCTTTTCTGTCGAGGGCGACCCATCTCCAAGATTTCAACCCGTGACTGCCGAGAAGAAAAAGTAAAAATAAAAAGACTGAACACGATTTAACTGCAAGAGGCATAGATCTTCATGAGTCCCCGCTGTCGCGGGGACTCATGAAGATCTATGCCTCTTGCTGAAACCACTTTGGTTCCAAGTTCCTTTGACGGCTGAGGACTTTTGACGTTGATTAATGTACAATGATTTTGAATACACAATCTCCGTCCATCTCAAAGACTTTCAACAAAAAGTAAAAAAAGTTTAATGAGTGAAACTGGAGAGTGTTGTAACAGCATCGCGTGACCAAACTGTTTTTACGGCGGAGCCTTTCGGGGTTTGATCAATCCGCCACTACTAGCCTAATTTAAAGGGATCAAAAAGAGCAATTATGACTTTAAAGAAATGTGGATGTGTTCGCTTTCATTTGACATTAAAGAATAGATACTGTATGGGCAAGAACAAAGTCTATGTCAAACTGTCACGCTGAGGAACAGTCTAATTAACTGACTAGCAGACTGACTGACTCATGGACGGACATCTCAGGTCCGTCCATGAGTGAGTGAGTCAGTCAGTCAGTCAGTCAGTCAGTCAATCCGTCCGTACGTATATCAGTGACCGGCCGACCGACTGCGTGCTCGTAGGCTTTTTAAAGCTGAAGTGCAATGAGAAAAATCCGCCCAGCGCGTGTTTTTAATAGACTGTACAGGGCCCAGCTGGGGCCATGCCCCTAAGTGGGTCAAATCGGTTCGTAACTCAGTTGACGGAGTTGGCAACTGCCTATCCCGAGCTTGCAAAACTCTCGGGAAACGACAGGCCATTTTCTGTAGCACGGAAATCATCGCGATTAGCAGATCGGACAACAACAGACGATTCTATGACACTTTGAAACTGACCGGCAGCCACGGATTTTTACGCGCTGGGGATGATGGCAGAATGTACGGCTGTACAAGTTGTAAGTATGACTCCTGACACTTTGTAGTTGTGAACGAATTTTTTCAACATGTACATCCAGTCCATGATATTGTACATATAGTGCAGGTGTACAATTTTAGCAGTTACCACCGGCAACCTCAGCAGCCGCTAGTCGCCATCGCCAACGAGGCATTGTGGGAAAATCAGGGGCAGCTACTCGGCGTGATTGGTTACCTTGGATATGCAAGATGGCGGTCAAATCTACGCACTGGTTTCGATGGGGGGGAAATTCTCGCGATCACTTTCGTACAGAATGAATTCTTACGCTGCTAGTAATTAGTCTGAAAAGAACAAGCAACTGCAGCTGCTTCTGACGGAAGACACGGGGGCCGGATCTTGTAAACTAAAATGGGCTATCAGATAAGTTGCACTTCATAGAATTTCAGTACAGTTTTAGCAGCTGTTTTCGTTTCCTTTCCTTTCTATTGCGTATGTTTGCTTTTTATTATGTATTACCCTGTGCGTTATTTCTCTTGCACATTTCAGTGTATTTTTCCTGCTGACATTAGCAAAATAGAAGAGTATATATTGTGGGACAGTTGTGATGTTGTCTGATTTGATGATGCAAGGCAGATGTATATGTGTACACGCAAACACAACCCATTTGTATTACCTCGCAGCCTTGTTAGCATCATGTTACTTTGTGTTTATTTTATTTTTTTCATCAGGGATCCAAATGTTGCCTATGCCACAAACGGTCTACCTGTTCTAGCATTGTCTGCAAGCAGCACAAAACACAATGCCTGCACACATGGGCCTGTGTAAACACTGGAATGGTAAGTGAAGTGTATTTCTTAGCTTGTTGCCATTTAGTATTCTTGGTGTTAGTTTGTCTGTTGTAATGAAAGCATTAGTAACAACAATTATGTGAATTCAGCTGCCAAGCTTGATCCTTGTGTACATTCGAATGATTACACTTCTGTTCCTGAATCTGTTACATACACTAAAATTCCTGTATATATCAAACCCACATAATTTATGTTACAAAATGTGCACGCAATAACACTTTTTTGGCCAACCTGACGGTACTCAAAGTAAATTACTTTGCTTCTGATAAACTTGGCACATACCCCTCAGTTACTCTGGCAATACCTTATACTGGAACTTTACTACCTGTAGATGTAAACAATTTAATTATGGCCTGACAAGCACTTTGTGATGACCAATAACTGAGTATACACACATTCTAGTCAAAACAACAAACGATAAATGAACAAGGCTTCTTTAATTATTTTTCACATATGTATAAAAATTGAACACACATACTTTGTGCTCCACTTGCATTGTATACAGTAGTAGTAGTAGTAGTAGTAGTAGTAGTAGTAGTAGTAGTAGTAGTAGTAGTAGTAGTAGTAATAGTAATAGTAATAGTAGTAGTATTGTGAGGACAAATAGGCCGTGAGGCCTTTAATGGGTAGACCATCGAAACCGATGATGTCGTCATTGTGCATGACTTCTATTTGTGGGTACGGGTGTGGCTGGCCAAGCCAATCCTGGAGCCACACCTGCGAGGGCAATGGGGGCACTGGAACGTAGCTGTGGGGAGAGTCGACGCTGTCTTTCTGCGAGCTCTGATTTTGTTCAAAGAGCGTGCATGTTTTCCTGGTGGCGGCACGCCAGGCAGATCTGTCTTGTGCTTGTGCTTCAAGTTCCTTTACCGGGAAGATGCAGTACTTGAGGCTGTCTTTTATGCAGTCTTTGAAGCGTTTCTTTGGCCGTCCTTGCTCCCTGTGACCTTTTGAGAGTGCGTGGCATACGAGAATCATCCATGCGTATGACATGACCTGTCCAGCGAAGTTGTGTCTTTAAGATGAAGGCTTCAACATTCACTAAGCCAGCATTGACCAGGACTTCCAGGACGTAAGGCCTTTACAAATGTCCTTTCTTTCTATTTTCCTATAAATCATTCATCATAAGAATAGAAAATCTCTTTAAATTTTGGTAATTCGTCCAGCTGGTTTTTCAAAGAATTTATACACTAGAAAATTAAACTACATTTGAACATTAGTGACAGCCAAAGCTGCACAGACCAAAGTTACTCCCCCCACCCCTCCCCCCACCCCCCCCCCCTTCCAACCAAAACAGAAGAAAACCAAAACACCCAAAAATAATCAATCAACACAAAAACCGCCATGTGATAGATAAATAATATCAGTAAGTCATGAGGACATCATGCATAACACACAGAGGCATATCCCATGCAATTTATGTTTATCTTTACGTATGTAAAGTATATTCTTTTGTCAAACTCATAACAAACAAACACCTCATGGTATGTAAGTGCAAATATTCAGCTTATTACACACAAAGCAGAATCCACTGTGCCATATGTGTCATGTTACGAATGTTTTTGATTTGTACAGGATGAACGAGTTGAGTCCAATGAGGAGCAGGCAAGCATAGAAGCACCTCAGGCCTCCATCTCACGTCCTTCCTTGTCCAGTGAGAAAGCATCTCGTGGCAGGTTTGGGGCTGGTTCACATTGGGACACTATCAGGTGTGAACCTTTTGCTGGAGATGGAGTCTGCTGCAGACAGGAGCAAAGCAGCGATAAAATACGAGCTGCAGAGGTTAGTGCATATTGTCTATCAAAGAGGACTTCTGCCAATGTGTCTTCCCAAAGTAAAGTTAAGATTACTGCCTTTCAAATATAGTGGCCCATAGCATCCCATTATTGGGGAGAGAAAAGGTCATATCAATGTTGACTTGTAAGTTTGAATTTCTCTAGGATGGATGACCATCTTGACTTTTTGTCTTTTCCAATGAGCAATGGTTTCAAGGTATAAATCCGTATTCTGTATTTCAATGCCTTGAACATTTATCATTTTCTCAAATGGAATAATTGTCTCCCTTGTTGATTGTGCATAATTATTGAGTGTAAATTGTAGGGCCCTCTTTCTGACATTGCCTTTTCACCTTTGTGT